>JAYMTE010000230.1:0-21122 GCA_036897545.1 Pelargonium fulgidum
GAACATTATGTTCTCATTAGTAATTAACAACTCTCATTAGGTGAGCATTTGTTATATTTAGTGCTATTATGATTTATCAATTTTGTAGTTTCCTGAAAACCACAAAATTAAATTTCCCATTCACTAATGTCTGGCAACAAAGAAGATGTTGTTCACTGTGATCGCCAAATACAAAGGACTAGAACATCACTTTCCTCGCGTGACTGCCAAATACAAAGGAGTTTTGGATTCAAATCTATGGTCTTTCTCTACTGGGTTTCAATCCAAACATGGCTATCTCTTCTTTTTAGTTTCGCCTTTGTATTTGTTAGGATGTATTTCTTTATTTTTTTTCGGGTGTATGTACCTTGATCTCTTCTCGAATCTTCTTTCAATACATGGGTATTTTTTTATAGAAAAAAGAGAGGATATCGTTCATGATATGCAAGCTTAGTTTTTTCTCACTAATGTCTAGCTAATTACAATTGTTCCAAAAAAAATTGCCACTTAATATATACAAACACATACTCCGTACTATACTAAATACAGTAAGTAGAATTCCTATTGTCAATATTATTGTCTTTTATTTTGTAACCAAATCACCCATGCAACGTTTCTTAACAAAAAAAGAAACACCAATGTAGCCATTCATTGTAATCTAATTGAAACTTATTGTTTGTATGCTCTATGATTATATGATGTATTTATATGGTGTGTTTTTAATTTGATTTAAATGTTATATGGTAGTTGAATTTGTGGGTAATAGTTGCATGACTAATTAATTTACATGATGAATTATGTTTACTAAAGAGTAGTTATTTACTTATTTTAGTAGAATATGACATGCATTTTTATGTTGATGTGTGTTTGGACTAAAAACTTATAAGTGTTTATTTTATTTTAATATAGTTGAATGAAAAAATATATTTTATTTATAATATCATATTTTCAGCTTTATTATATACACATCGCATATAAGATTGTGCAAGATTCAGTCCATTTTGCACCAAATTATTATTAATTTGGTTTTCAAATGTAATTTGTAACAATTCTGTAAATTTGGTTATAACTTTTACGTAAGACAAGAAATTAAAACATATTGAACGTTATACCTTCACAGATGTGAATCAATCAATTTTTTACCTAATTTATCAGCTGCTAAAAATAAATTATAAATAACGAAACTAATTTAGTTGTTACCCCCCCAAAAAAAAAAGAGCAACGGGTCATTTTTTAAGATAAGAGGAGACTATTTAATTTAATTTTAATTACTTTTAGTTTTGTTATTATTTCAATTTTCAACCATGATTTAATGTATGTGATTTTTTTTTAGAGTTTAAAAAATTGAAATTCTTATTTGTAATAATAAAGATAAAATGTATGATGGTACTCAACATGTAGTATTCAAATAATTTTTAATTAATTTATAGTGATTATTTCAGTTAATTAGTTAAATATTTTATCATATGTTTTTAAATGATATATTAATATAATTTTACCCACTGATTATAATTATGTGGTAATATTTTATATTGATGAATTTTATTTAAAACTGAATGCTACATATAACTTTTCCACGCATATATTTGTTAGAACATCCCCACGTGCATCGCACGGGGGTCTCCATCTAGTATTATATAGATTCAAGAAGTTATATAAAAATTTGTGCGGTTGAAATTTGAATGCATGTTATTCGACTTACTTCATACTTCTTTTGTATTAAAGTTAATGCGCATAAAAAGTTAAAAACAAATTTTTATTACAACTTTTTGGCTTATGAATCCAATTAAAGAGCAATGCTATATTTATATGTACAAGATTTTGTACAAAATGACGTCGCGTCAGAAATTCATGAAAGGGTGATAGTATCATATATGTCAAGTTTGTTATTCGTTAAAATCAATTTTAAATTACAAAAACACGAAAAATTATTCACCACATAGGACGCTAAATCATTTTGTACCGAAAATTTTGTAAAGAATTTGAGACATTTAAGATTTTTCATTTTTAAATTAGGGATCGCAATATCTAATATTATGCAATTCTGGAATCGATCTTCATTACCAACAATGGGAGGCCATATGGAATCCAAGCAATTCTCCCCTAATTTACAAAATTACCCCCAAAACAAATTCAGTAATTCCGAAAACACCCTCTTCTCTTTGCGTTGCTCTCTGTATAGTCTATCTCACTGTTGTTCATTTCACCGAAAACACTCACTCTCGTTTCTCTCTCTTCTTCATCGCATTACATTACTCATTACTTGATCAACAGAGCTTCAATTGTCAGAGTGAGCGGTGTGTCTTCTCCAACTAATCGACGTTTGGTTCTACAAAATCCTCCACCAATTCATGAAGATCGTAAATTCGTAATGTTCTTGTGCTTGATCAAGAACAGCAAGAACCTGCAGCACCTGATCGTCTATTGGGCTTGTCTCTTTCTTCTACCATGCCTTCTTCTTCTTCTTCTTCCAGCGTTAGCAAGAAGAGAAAAGCAACAACCGGCCATGATCATCCTACTCCTCCCAAGAACAAGAAAAAAAGGGTTTCGTGCGTCTCAAGTTTCCACTAAGTTGAGGCTGGCTCCTCCCGAACCCTTTAAGATCAAGAAGACTCTGGAGGACAGCGATCTTTCTTCGAGGGTGGTGACGCTGCCCAAAGAGGCTCTGGAGAATCACGTGTTGCCGTACTGGCGTGAGGACATCAGGGAGAGGGTCATATTCGACAAGGATGGTGTTGCAGTGAAGCTGTGGGATATGGACGAGGAACGCCAGCACGTCATGAATTTTAAGATGGCCCAACTCAACAACTCCTATGTTTTGAATGGAACATGGGTTTCCGATATTGTGAGGAGCAGAAAGTTGAAGAAAGGTGATGAGATTGGTCTTTTCTGGGATGCATGCTATTCAAGATTCGTCTTTTCTGTTCTGCAACTACGTCCAGTTCCAGTTCAAGAACAACATTAGATTCTGTGCTCCTCATCATCATCAACTTCACTACTACTGATTATGATAAGTTTCTTGTTTCTTGATTTGTCATCATCACCATCATCATCAGTAGTGATAATGTATAGTTTCAAGGCCAAGTAATGAAATAGAACTAGACCCATCTGTTCAATATCTGCCTATTGTATATGTTCAAGATTAGAGATGTCATATTCACAAATCAAAGTGTAGCAAGAATAACATAATATGTTGAGTTCTTTGTATAGATATGATTCGTAAATAAAACTGTGTCCATTATTGGTGGTGATCTTGCACCATATATATTTCTGCCCAGCCTTAACCTGTCAACTTCATCAACATGATCATGTCACTGCTAACTATTTCTGTCAGTACTTGTATACATTTGTATAAGGAGTTGCAATAATCTGTTAATTTCAGCTGAAAACCATTGTCTCATTAGAACATCACAAACACTAAATGAATCAAGATGCAACAATACCACACCAAAATACAGTATTCCAAATTATAAGGAAACAAAAAGCTATGATATCAAATTAATCTTTTCACTTGTTCTGTGTACTTTTCTAAGCCTTTTTGGTTCTTCTGCTTTGCAGTGGAAATTAGGCTTTGGGAGCTATTCTATGATCAATTGTGGGAGTCAACTCATTCAAGGCTGTAGGCATTGTCAAGTGTCAACTCACAGGCTGGGTTTTGTAGCAGATCTGTTCAACTCACTTCCCACCTTCAATTCAGAATTTCATTCCTGACCCCAAGACCCGAAATTCTATGGAAAACTCATCTACCACCTAAAATCCAAGCCTTTAACTTGTTTGCAGCACTTGAAGTTATACCAACAAATTAAAATGCTTCCATGAATATTCATCAATGCTGGCATGTTAAATCTATCATAAGCAGCTCCTTGGAATCCAGTGAGGAAATGTTTCACAAGGCCCCTACATATCTCAAAACTCTGTATCTCCATTTGTCTCATTTGGCATGCAAGGAATGCTACTTATGGCTTCATCTCCAATAAGGACTCCAGATTTAGTCATAGTAAAGCCTCTTCCCATGGGTGTGTTTAGTGTTGCATAATATTTCAATAGCATGATTGCATTTCAACTTAATACAAAATCAGAACTTTTCATGGACTCCTTGAAGAGGCCAACAATACCAAGAACAAAAGCCAGAATGAATATATGACATTCTCTCGAGTTGCTCAACCGGACGAGTTAAGGTAGAATTTGGATTAGAACTATCCTATCCATTTTGAAACCACTGCGTCTGAGCACAGACTAAAGACAATTGCCACCACCATCATCATCAAAATCATGGGAGGCTTATGAGCAAGATTAATGACATACCAGAACTTGTGATTGAAATTTCAATAAATTTCTGTGGCTTTCTCTGCAATTGATTACAGAGAACAATCAAACAAAGATTGGCCTTTCCTTCCAGAATCCGTTGTGGAAGTTAGTTAATTTCTTTTTACCACTACAATTTAGAAATTAATCAAGTTATTTTTTGCTATACAGTTAATTAGAGCCCAAGCATCTTTCCCCTAATTTACAAAACTATTTTATTTATTCCGAAATTAGGAAACAAAAATATGAGTATATTTTGAGGTTGTTCTGTGTAGTTTCCAATTACAAATTCAAATAGGTTTTGTAGATTAAATGTTAATTCTTCATTGCAATATATATCAGTACTCTATAAATTGGTCACTCTCACTATCTACACTCTTCAGTTCACCAGAAACCCTCACTCACTCTCATATTTTTCTTTTCTTCATCACATTATCATGGCGTTTACTCTATCAACGTCCGGTGATTTCTTCTACATTTATGATCCACAAGTTGAAGAAGATGTCCCAATTTCTAATTATATTGATACTCTAGTGTTTGATGATCATCAACAACAATCTGTTGCTGATTGTTCATTGGAGTCGACTCCTTCTTGTCCCATTGCTTCTTCTTCTTCCAACGGTAACAATATAGAGTTTACTCTATTGTCCACTGAACCATCTGATCGACCCATGATTTTATACGATTTATTCAACATTAACAATCCACCTATTGTTCTTTCAAAACAAGAAAACTCTCCACCAATTGATCAAGATGTCCTTTTTGCTACTGATCTAGTCTTTGATCAACAACAACAACCTGCTGTTGATTGTTCATTGGACTTGACTCTTTCTTGTCCTGCCTCTACCACTTGGCCTCCATCTTCATCTTCCAACGGCAGCAACAAGAGAAAAGCAACAACATCAACCCATGATCATCCCCAAACGAGCTCTGCTCATCCTGCTCCTAAGAGAAGCAACAACAACAACAACACAGTAATTCTTGGTCCTCAATCTCATAATGGTGATGAGTTTGTGATCAAGAAAACACTGACCACCAGCGACTTGGACGGTCTTTCGAGGCTGATGCTGTGCAGAGAAGCAGCGAAGAAGCACGTGTTGGCCTATTGGGATGAAGAGCACAAGGAGAGGCTCAACCACAAGGACGGTGTTGCTGTCAGGGTTTTGGATAGTGATATGGGATATGAAACTGAGCTCACCATGAAGATATGGAGAAACAACAAATCCATAGTTTTGAACGGCAAATGGATCAGCGATTTTGTGAAGAGGAGAGAATTGAAGAAAGGTGATGAGATCGGACTCTACTGGAATCAATCCAACTCAAGGCTGCTCTTTTCTGTTCTGAATCGAGCTCCACCAACTCAGCAACAACAACAACTTGATCTTCCTATTCCTATTGAAGCCACGCCAATTCGGTACTGTCTGCCAAATTAATTGAAGAAGTGATTGTTTTGTTTCTAATTAGTCCTTATAATTATTTGGTTTATAGAGATTGTTAGTTTGGTAACTGGTACTGTTTCTGTGACCAAGTCAAGTGTCTCTTCTTCTATATGATGAATAAAGGTACAAGTTTGGTCATTCATATGTATAAGTTTCTTTTAGTAGCAAATTGAAAATCAATCACACCTTAAAAGTGTCTTTTTTATGTTCTTCTTATCTTAGAGAGAGAGAGAGAGAGAGAGAGAGAGAGTGCCAATACTACATATCTTCACATTGCATATTAAGTTTCTTAGATGGATATATACAATCCTATCTTATGCCACTTTGACCTTACAAACTACAAAATTATGGCACTGATATACACATTTTGATCTGCAAAATACACCATTTGTATTTTGAGGCTTTGACAATAAGTTTCTACATCCCCAAAACACTACTTATGTTCAAATTCAACCAAAAGAACAGCAAACCAGAACCAACTTTTCTCATCCCCAAGAGGCATTCGCTTGCTTGAACACAGCTTCAAGCTCCTTAGGATTCAAATCTGGTGACTCAATCTCAGCATCAAGCTTACTTATCAACTCTTTCACTTCCAAGACCTTACCTTCAAGATTTCTCAATTCCTCTTCTGCTTGGTCTCGTTCACGTTTTGCTTCGCTACACCTCTTTGATTTATCAGTAATCTTCATCAGCTGATCTATGCGAGCACGTATAAACCCAACATTCATTCCCAAGACTTCAAAAGCTTTCAAAGTCGTGTCCCAAGTTGAGAACTCATTTGGAGAGGTTGTGATTTTGGAAGCTCTTATTGCATCTGCAATGTTAGTGATCTCTGTGATTGCGCCAACAGCGATCTTATAGCAAAGACCCTCCAAGAGATGTTCATGAATATATGATTTTTGGCTGTGACAGAGATCGAAATACTTGTTTATGATGTGTTTAGGGAATTCGCTGTTTATGATCAAACCATTCACCATAATGTTGAAGTTGTGAATGTTGTTAACTTCTTGGAAACCAATATCAGATTCTGCCAATCTGATCCCATCAAGAACTTCACAAACAAGATCCTCAGTCTCATTTTCGGAGTGATCTGATATAGATTTCGAGTCACTACCCTTGACCAATAGGCTCTCATTTTGAACATTCTCTTGAGTAATGGCTTGTAGAAGATGGTCTAAACACTTGTCTTCTACTTTTACATGAGAAGTGACAATCTTCTCTGCATAATTTTCATCAACGATAGTAAACAACAATTTTTCAAAGAAGATAATGCGAAGCAAAGGGAATCACCAAAACAACTTACTAGAATCCACTAGCTTCCCACAACCTTCTAGCCTTAGTAGGCCAAGAGCACCCTCCACTTCGTCTGAACCATTTGCTCTCACAGTGTAAATCTAATAAAGTGTAAAGGTAAAGATTGAGCACAAGTGCAGATTTGAACAAAACAATCAAAATTGAATATCAACAGTTTAATGATCAAAATTGTGCTCACATTACACCAATTGAACTTTTAAGTACTAATTGCCATGGCAACCGTAAAGCAACTCTAAACATTCACAAAAACGAGAACTTGAATGGAAAATCACATTACAAAACTTAACATTAATGTTCAAATGCTTTACCATATGGATCAAGGACAAGTGCAGATTTGAACAAAACAATCAAAATTGAATATCAATAGTTTATAAATCAAATTGTGCTAACAGTAAGTACCAATGGCAACCATAAAGCAATCCTATACAGTCAAAAAAGTAGAACTTAATGGAAAATCACATTACAAAACATTATGTGACAGTTCAAAGTTCACACCAATTACCTTAAATTTCGAACGCTTGACCATATGAAAGACCAAAACATCTCCTTCCACTAAACTGTGAGCAATGGAATAGCCTCTCCATCCCGCACTTAGACCAACCTTTCCACTTAGATATTTTGTTTCATATTCCTTTCCATTATCGTCTTCCAATACAATCATCGTGTCCTGCTTGGGAAGGTGTGATTGGCAGAATGTTGCTGGGAGACCCTGTCAACCATAAAGTTAGGTTCATACGTACACAAATTCAATATAGTATTCAAATTCAATGCACGGAAAAAAAAACTGAAATTACTAAATCATGTCACAAATTAAGTGAGATTTACCAGCCAAAACCCTCCAGTAACATGTGATGGCAGCATATACTTGACAAAACTGGGGAATTCAGATCCTAGGCTTGCTTGAATTGCCTTTGCTCGGTCCATAGCAGTTGAGTACTCACATTCACTTTCCATGTCTCTCTTTCGTTTAAGACTGTAAATGATCGATGAAGATCGACTGTCACAAGATAATTCATTCCCAAACCCCAATAACATGTTTTACAGATAAATCCACTTACCTAGTGTTAGGTTTCCTTGTCTTACAGTTATAAGATTCCACCTATTAACAAAATCAATGTTAGGGTATTTGACAGCAAGACTTTCTCATTCACACCAAAAACATATAAAAGAAACATATGCATTTCGAAAATATCAATTCACCTTTTGGCTGGCCTGATTCTTGGGTTCTTCAAATGACCTTCCAGTCTACAAAGAAAAAGTAAATTCCAATGCACAAAAGTAAATTAGCATAAAAAGTTTAACAAGTTGCGACACTACAAGATTCAAGTAAAAGAGTAATCTATATCATCTTTTCCAAATCCAAAAACCTTCCTCTTCAAGTCAAATGAACATTTTGGGTATACAGCAAAACCTACATTTCTAAGGAAACAGAACTGAACTGACTCCTTCCTGGTTTACAGCATTTTCTTAGAGCTTATTAACAAACCAAACACAGCAAAGAAAACCAACATGTCAAAATCAATACATTTGTACTTGGATGGTCTCACAAGGACTAGTTCCTATGGAAGACAAGTTTTTGTTTTCCTTTCAAAAACTCTAAACTGGGTATCAAAAAGTTTGGATTTTGATCAAAACCCACATTTCAGAAATAAAAACTAAAAACAACCCAAATGACACCTGAATCATAAAACAAAAAAAGAAAAGTGCATAGTAGAGTCCTCACTCGTTTCTTGCCAACAGGCTTGGACTTTTTCCTGAACAGCTTCTCCTCGGTCTTTGGTGGCATGACTCGCTGCTTAACATGAACAACCAACCAAACAGTTAATGGAGAAGAAGTTGAAGAGCTACATACAAAAAAAATAAATAAATAAAATTTGTGCGTGCGTGTGAGAAAGACAGTGACAGAGAGACACCACTGGTAAAGCGACAATGACATTCTGGTTCTGCTCCAAAACATCGTTGGCCATGGCTGCCTAGTGAGTTTGTTTCTCAGACAGAGACTCACTCTCACAGCTTGAGTTTTTAAAATAAGCTTCTTCTGGCGCAGAAATGGAAACATGAAAAGACCGTTTGTCTGGTCTCCAGGGCCATGCCTAAATTGGAGCCAAAATTTAAAAAACTTCTAAGGGGCTTTTTGGGTATTCCACATATGGGTTGACATTATACAATTAGAAAGTAGTTCCCATCTCCTATTTTAAGCTAATTATATATTTATGAAGAAATCTTTGCGTATTGTATATTTGTATCCAAACTAGGTTTTATCAAATTTCTCTTCTATGGCTAAGAAATCATGTTAAATCCAATAGAATTGGTCACTTAAACTCAACAAAATGGAGCCATTAACAAAGACTCATATATGATCAATAAGAATTCACAAAATAAGGATAGTGGATGAAACAGAGCAACAGAGAAGCACATAAAATAGAGAAGACAAGAGCACATACATACCTCTAATGTCCTCCACCTTACACACACACACACTCTCTCTCTCTCTCTATATATATATATATATATATGATTATTAGTGGGAGAGAAAATGGAGGGGGAGTTGGAAATAAAATATTTGCTCTTACCATAATATGAGAGAAAAGACAGTGATATTTGGAGATGTGGGTGTCACATTTTACCCATTAACCATTGATTAGATAATTTAATTGGGTTTTAAAAAAAATCACCAAGGTTAAGAATTTTATTTCCCTTAAATGTGTGTTTTTTGACTTCTTTTTCATTTTACTTTCTAGGAGTTCTCAATCTTATTAATTTAAAATTCCAAAGGGACTCCCTTAAAATTTTTTTTAGGGATCTTAGGAGCTAGTCTAATGTTGATTACTATTATTTTTATATATAAAAAAAATTTTACAGCGTGCATGTTAAATCATTTAGTATGTAATAATATACAATTTAATATTAAATGTATCTACAATGTGCAAATCTTGCACAATAAAAATTGAGATTTTTGTTTTATATTATTTTTTTATTTGTTCATTAAGTTTAATGTTTTTTTTTTTTATGTTTTCAAAGTGGAATAAATAATATAAGGTTGCGTTTGGGAACATGAATTTGATTTGAAATTCGTCATTTAAAATTTTAGATCTGAAATATTGTATTTCAAATACAAATATAATGTCTGAGAAATCATAAATTTTCAAATGATAAGTTATAAGTTGTCATTTGAAATCTCATGTCCTAATCATGTTTTGAATGTCATTGAATTTGACTCAAATTTAAATCCAAATTCTTAGAGTTCCTAAACATCTCATTTGACTCAAATCATGTATTTCAAATTAAATTATGGTTCCCAAACACACAATAAAAATATTAAACACAATTCTCAATGTCTTTTGAAATGTGCATGTGTTGCATAGGATAAATAATATTTATTTTGAAACGAGCGAAATACTTCACCACAATTCAAATAGAAATCGTTAATGAAAATAGCAACAAGGTAATCATGCCAAAATTATACTCAGTGAAGAAAAAAACAACATACTATATTGGAATCACATTTCCATATTCCAAAACAAAATTTAAAATTCAGAAGCTACTTATATTGAACCAATGGAAGAAGGTTCATCTGCTCATGCCTCTCAGCAATTACAGAGAAGCTCATAGCTTAAAATTCATAATGGGGAAAACATATTCAAATTCAGGTCCATAGTATCTACTAACATAAAATTTAACAGGTCCACTTAAACACTTCAACTCTTTCTAGTCTAAACATAAGATCATAAGCATAACAAACATGTGAATCTTCAACAAAAGCAGTCTATAAAATGAAACTGATGTTCAAAGAGTTTTCCAAATCACCATGGAGCTTTGGCCTTTTCCAGGAACTTAGATTCATACTCATTATTGATACCTTTCTTTTTCTCCATCTCGTTACAAGTAGCTTTGATCCTCTCTTTCACATCCAATAGCTTCGCTTCAGCATCCTTGATCAACTGTTCAAGATTTTTGACCGCCTCTTCAGATTCGGACAGTTCACGTTCAGCATTCACTTGCCATCTCAGTGCATCAAACCACTCGGGCTGAAAAGCCAAACTCCTGAGCTCCTTCAACCTGTGAAGAATAAACCCAACTTCCATACCAACAGACTCGTAGCTTCTCAACATAATTTCCCACCTCTCGTAATCAGCTGATGAGGTGGAAATCTTGCAAGCTTGAATCGCTTCAGTGATGTTAACAATATCAATAATTTTGTTTGCAGCAGACTTGAAGTTAATCTTCTTGAGAAGCTTGTCGTGCAGATATGAGTTTCGTGACAAGCAGAGGTCATAATACCTCTTCCTAACATTCTCAGAAAGCTCGGAATCCAAATTCATGCCATTTATACAAATGACAAAATCATCAAAACTTTTCACTTCAGCGAAATCTTTAGCAGCATGAGTTAATCTGGCGACACCTTCGTCACTGTTGTCAGTTTGTGACGAACTTGATGCCACTGTCTGGGTACTTTCTTCCGGAATATTTTCCATAAGCTGCTTATCAGCTGCATGAATATGTTTAAAAACTCAGCCTTCAAATAAAATTCTCAATCACAAACTGTAGGAGACCCAAAAAGATCTGATTGAACTCACCATTATCCAATTGTGTAGTGCACTGATCATCCAACTGTAGATCATTGGCACCTGATTCTTTGCGTCTTGCTATGTACACCTGCAAATGTATGAACACAACTCACAAAATGTTCCGTGCAAAAAATGAACAGTATTTGCACATTTTTAGTCTATGATCTACAAGCAAGGGGATATGAGGCATATATGCTATATTTTATGAAAAGTAAGGGACGAGAAGTAAATTAAAACCAAACTATTGATGTCAGTTTTCAGTTTATATATCAAATGAATTTAGCGATGCTCCAAGCCTCCAACTCTTTTATGACACAAACTTATAGATTATAGTTTGCACATGAACGCATTTTCTTGTGAATTACAATTTATATATAGGAGTTGCATTACAAAATAACAGCTCAATAACAGTTCTTTTTTCTTTTCTTTTCTAAGGTAAATTTTTCGTAGCAACAACTCGTACCTTGAACTTGAATCGATCTATCAGGTGAAACACGAGAACATCTCCCTTAGACAAGTTGTTTGCCTTCACAAAGTTTCTCCATCCTGTACTCAGATTCTTTAGTTGCTTAACAAACTTCACACCATACTCATCCCCCTTTTCATCCATTAGAGTTACAATGAACTCAGCCGCTCCTCCATCCATCAAATGATCATTGCAGAACTCACTCGGAAGTCTCTGCATGTAAGCAAAGTAGGTAATTATCTATCTAGTTCATTGAAAACTTTTGCTTCGAACACAACTTAACATTGTCTTACGAAGTATCCGAGGTCATGGTATGTTTGTTTAATATCTTTAACAAAACTATGGCAATCAACTGGCAGTTTTCCTTGAATATTCTTTGCTCTAGTCATGACTTCATTGTCGGCCTCAAACAAGATAGTCTTTGACCTTTTCCTTTTGTTTCTACAAGCAAATAGAAAAATAAAATGAATAATGATACAGATGCAAGTTCTTTTTCTTATATGATGAAACATGCTATGAGCAGTTATAAAGACGATCCAAGAACTCACTGACCTCCCTGACCTCCCTGACATCTTCGGATGACCAGAAATTACTACCTGCTCAAAGTTATATGTTATCACGAATCTTCATCAAACATTTTTTATGATCTGTAACAAGATGAGAAAGTATAAAAGAAGACAGGGTAGAGATAGACCATTCTTGAGGAAATTGGGTTGTATGAAGGATCGGCCTCCTCGGAGAATGAATTATCAGAATCCGCAGTGTCTGAATCAGATTTATAAGCAACAAAACTTCCATTCAATGCTGCGAGTGCATGAATAATTTCAAATTTCAGCATTACGATGAAACAAAACTATACTTGAAGAGATTAACTCATTCTAGATCGCCAAAACCAATCACAATATGAAAAGCCAACTAGTTCAAACTCACTATAATCTGTTTGTCGCAAGCTAACAACATTAGTCCCCTCTCTTCCAGCATTGTCTTCTCTCCTCACTATATGCACCTACAGATGTGAAGCAATATATTAGAAAAAGCAACACAAAAAATGAATGTTTCCCACTTTAGAAATCTAGAAACATGCAGTACTAAATATTTTAAAAGTACCTCAAAAGAGGCCGACTCTATTTGTTTGAAGACTAGAACATCTCCAACTATTAATTTGCTATCATTAGAAAAATTTGACCAGCCCTCAATGAGTCGCCTATTCTTAGACAATTTCATTTTGTATTCTTTTCCACTTTCGTTTATTAGGGTCACTTCAGTGTTTTTACTTTTCTCATCCCCCAACTTATGATCTTTACAGAATTGTGCAGTAAGCATCTACATGTACAGAAAATTTGATACCATTATTAAGTCTTTACAGGATATCAAATCTTTCAAAAGTAAAAAAAAAAAAAAAAAAAAAAAAAAAAAAAAGGTGTGGCTTACAAAACAGTAACGTATTTCACATGACTTTCTATATGTCAGAATGCAACTTGAGTGTTTAGCTCCTATATCTTTTTTAGTCTGTTTGGCTCTTTCCATCACAGGGTTCTCAGGCACCATCTTTTGCCTTTTACTTCAATTCAAATGAACAACAGAAAAAAAAATGTTACTCATAATGATTCTAGTTCTGAAATGATCAAACATTTAACCTTATCGGTAAGACCAGTGTCCAATGAACCAACTGACCTTTGTACCTTCTTCACATTACTAGATTGTACCTGCTAAAGAATTATCATAAATCTCCATTTCATTCAGTCAAGGAAAAAAAAAAAAAAAAAACATAAAGCAACATATATTCATCCAAGTGATTCAGATGAAAGGGTAACCAAAATAATGCTGCAGATTACAATCAAAAGAGATCAAGTACTATACAGGTACACAAAGGCACAGAACTACTATAGAGCCCAAAGGAATCAACAAGAGTGCAAGAAATTGATTATCCACACCGATGCAAGGAGATTTGGAGGTTATGTCCAAAATTTAGTCAAAACCTAATTCCTTTTCTTCATAAAACAAATCTACATAAAAATGACTGAATGTAGATTTTTGCCATGTGAAGCAGATCATACACACAAATCAGTGAAACTTAGGTTATTTGATATGCTTGTCCGTGAATTTAATACCATAAAAATGATCCAAATAAAATAAAATGGAAAGGAGAGAACACGATCTAATAAGATAATCTCAAAGAGGCCATAAATATGAAAATGAAATGTACATGTGAATTAAAGACAAGGGAGACAGAGGAGATACCATAGTAGAAAAATTGAGATTCAATGTACGGATCAACAGCTGAATTGAACTGAACTTGGGAGAAGCACTTCTGTTTTCTTTTTCTTCTCTCCGCTTTCTGCCTCTTTCTTCTATCTCCTCGCCCTATCTATGATTTCTTATAAACTCGCCCCAAGTCTCACCTGGCTATACTCTTTATGTACTATATTACCTAGAGAAGGGGGGAAAGGAACTCTGTATCTCCTTAAAAAACTTACCAAAATATCATACATTTGTTACAACAAAATTAAACACACAACATTAAATGACCTCAATATTCACGCCTTTCCTTTTTATCTCCCCAACAAATTACTATCATTTTGTTTTCTTGCGTTTACTTATTTCTCTAAAGAAACCGCTATTTTCCTTTTTATCATATATTTCAATTTTTATAAATACAACCAAAGATATACACGCATGTAGTTCAGATGCTGATTCAAGTATTTATTAAGCTGTTTTTTTCACTGTTCAATACATTTGAATATTGCACTTTAGATAGTTCGTTAACGCTTTCATTTTTTAGCATCACGTTCGTGTATCTTAAAGTTGCTGTTGAAAGACCCAATTCAATTGGATAGCAATAAACAGGCTCCTGCCAAAAAACATTCTTCTCTTACTAAATAAATTGAGTATTAAGCTTTTAAAATTTGAATAAACTGATGTACATTGTTCTATTTTGCTTAGATGTTGAAAACTTCAAACTGGAAAGGAATTTGTAACACAAAATAACTTTCTTTAGTAGCAAGTCAACTATGGAGAGAAGCAAAACAGTAAGAGGAAGAAACAACCAACCGACTATTGCAGAACACTTAAATTGATCTGTCTGGTACTGCAAGCCAGCCAGCAACCAGGTTGGTTTCCTCATCTTCTCACGAGTTTGAACATAATGCCACAAGAATGAGAAGAAAGAATGCTGAAGCCATGAGCACCCATCAACATTGATTAGGATGCCATATCTACACAAGCAACAGTTTATCATCTTTGATTAAGCTAATGCCACACAAACAAAAAAGTTACAGAAATAGATGCAACTAGAAATCATGTGAGAGAAAGGGTTAAGTACATTAACTTCTAGAAATTTACAGCTGAAGCATAAATTACTTAGAGGTTAGAACCAAGAAGGAAAATACAGAGTTCGAACACATAATATTTCTGCATCATACTTAGGAGCACGCAAAACAATAATTAGCACCGAACGACCTTGTATTCCTCCATGCAGATGACTACTAGCTAATTACTGACAGATCGCAACTAAAAAAAACTACACGCTCGCATTGCTACATATACAAGACTTATCTTCCTGGATATCCCATCTATCTTCCACAGAAATTCTATACTTCAACTCTATAAAAAAGGGTCTCCCTTGTATTTGTTAATATTTCAACTTGGTTTTAGAGCTATTTCAATTGTCACCATCGAGAATTAACCTCCTCCTTGAAGTTATGTTCACACTTGTCAATAAATGCCTTTTTTGCCTTCATTCCAGCAGCAAGCTCTTTGTCAGAGCTGTGATCTTCACTTCATTATCCAGTAACTCTTGTCTTGCTTCTACTATTTGCGTTCTAAATATTTCAGTGTCCTTTGCATCAACAGACAACCTTCCCAGATGTCTCAATCTAGCACGTAGAAATTCAACGTTCATTCCCAACACCTCAAAGCTATACAGAATCTTGTTCCAGCTCGTGCAATCACTTTGAGGAGTGGACAATTTACAAGCTCTTATTGCATTAGCTATGTTAACAATTTGGGAAATGATACTAGCTGCCCACTTAGAATTTTTAACATCCTTGAGAATACCATCATGAAGATATGATTTCTGTGAGCAGCATAGCTCATAATATTCAGTCCGAATCTCTTCAGAAACCACAGCATCAATATTTAAACCATTAATAACAATGCTGAAATCTTCAATACTCTTCACTTCTTTAAAATCAAAAGAACATCTTGATGATATGACATCTTCCTTAGTGTAGATAATAAAATCCTTGCAGTAGTTATTAGATCGTGAAGTGTCAATTATATAATCTGGTACCATCTGTTCGGTATTTTCTTCAGGGATATGCACTGCAAGAGTCTTGCAAAGCTTTTTTGCTGCATGTATAATTCAAATTTTGGATGAAATAAAGATTTGAAATAACAAATTTAGATAACCAAAGAGAAAGCCAACAAGATCTAGCTCACCAGGACTCATTTTCTGTGTACTGGCTTTGGCCCTGTCATCAAGATCAGAATCTGATACCACATATTTGATATTTTCTTCATCCGTATGTCCCGGAAGAGACATACATGACTTATTTGCTGCATTTATAAAGTAAATACGAAGTTTTAGTTGTAACGAAACTCTCATATAACAAATTTAGAAAACCAAAGAGGAGGCCAACGAGCTCTATCTCACCAGAATGTGTTTTCTGGGTACTGGCGTTGGTGTCGTCCTCAAGATTAGAATCTGATACCATATGTTTAATATTTTCTTCAGGGATCTGTTCTGGAAGAGTCTTGCAAAGCTTTTGTGCTGCATATATGATAGGAATTTAAAGATTTAATTGAAATGAAAATCTCAAATAACATATCTAGGTAACCAAATAGAAAACCAACTAGCATTCACCAGAATCCGTAGTTGGTGTACTGCCATTGGTACTGGCTGCTCCTGCTAAATCATTTGTTCTAATTATGTAGACCTGCAAATGAGTAGCCGTAAAGTAGATCTTATCGGGAAAAAGTAAAAGAAAAGAAAAACTGAAGTAGTAAAAACAAGGAATTGGACTACATGCAGGGGCATTTTTTTTTTTGGGGGGGATATTTTACAAATGCGGGCGAACTGGAGTAATTTAGAAGTTAGAACACAGCAATTACAGCTCGAATGATGTCCGATTTCAGCCTGTTACTTACTTTTCTTTCTTAAAAAATGGGCATACAAAGTATAAGTTTGAAACAATTACTAAGACACAATGATTCAATAAAAGTTTAAACCCATGTGAAAGTCTAATCACAATCATATCTACACACACAACTAAGAGTAAGTATAGCCAATACCTTAAATTTGAAGAGCTCTATTAATTGAAAAGCTAAAAGATCGCCCACACACAATTTGTTATCAGCAGAAAACCATTTCCATCCAACAGTTAGTAGCTTTGAGCTCCTCACATAATTTACTTCGTATTCCCGCCCATGTTCATTAACATATGTAAGCGACAGAAAAATGTAGGAACAGAAACTGCCTGCACATGGAGAAGTTAGGCATAAGTCTTTCTTCAAAAAAAATCATGTCAAAAGATGTTGCTCCTCTTTCAAGTTTTTGGACTAACTGGATATTGACCCTCAACATGTGAATGGATTAGAAACTTGACAAAAGTAGGACACTTAGCTCCTAGATTTGCTAGAGTCTCTTCTGCTCGCTTCATGACAGCATCGCTAGCTTCAGCATGATTTGCAGCTCGAACCTGCCAGTTTCCAATGAACTTCCAAACATCAGTCAGTGAATTTGGTGGACAATGTGAGTGAGAAAGAGAGAAACTAAAGCAAACAACAAAGTCTCAGCCCATTTTATACATACCCAAAAGAAAGAACTAGTACTTAGGTAGACTTTGGATAATGGCACTGAAATGAAAATCTCATCCCCATTCCAAAAGAAATAATCAAAATGCTACCTTAGGGTTCTTTGGGGTAAAAATAAAGTTTAGGTGAGTGAAGAATACCCATTATCGGCTATAGCTGCTTCAATTGAACCTATTTGACCCTTACAAACTACAATAACATACATTGGTCTTTCAAGTTATTTCATTATCATCTTCAACCTTCAAAGTTTAAACACACTCAAATTGGTATTTGAGTTTCAACAAATCCCCAAACTTTAGTTGAGTAAGTAAACCAGAAGGACGAAGAAAAGGGAAAAAAAAAAAGAAAAAGAAAATTACATTATCATCTTCAACCTTCAGAGGTTAAACACACACACACACATTGGTCTTTGAGTTTCAACAAATCCCCAAACTTTAGTTGAGAAAACCAATTGGACAGGGAAAATGAAGAAAAAAAAAAGAAACAATCACATTGTCATCTTCTACCTTCAGAGGTTAAACAAACAAACACACACACACACACACTCAATGGTCTTTGTGTTTCAACAAATCCCCAAATTTTAGTTGAGTAAACCAGTTGGACAAGGAAAATGGAAAAAAATAAATAAAAATATGCAATAACAGAGATGAGCAGGACTCACAAGGTTTGTCATTAGGGCTTTTGGTGGTTTGCTGTTGTTGACCTGAAAAAAAAAAACAATCAATTAGTAGTCTTTTACATTTACAGAAGCAAGAAATACAGTATAGATTGCTATTGAGTGATTCAAGACCACACCATTGAAGAAGTAGATGTAGAAGAAGGATCAAGGGTTTGTCTTTCGTTGAAACTTGAAACATGTATGTCTCAACTGCTTTGTAATGGAAAATATATTGCCGAAAAGGACTAAATTTAAGTCTCTCTCAGTTACTGATATTAGATCACAACAGTCCTGACTGTCAGTGCCTATGGCCTATGGGTGTATGGATTTGGAAAAAAATAATAGAATAATCATAAATTAAATTCATGTTAATCGTGTGATAGCTGGCATAAAAAACAAAGTATAAGGAACGTTAACCGAGAGCCACAGTCAAGAGGCAAAAAAAATAAATCTTAGCAGGGTGTTTAGTGCCCAAAAATTTATTGGATAGATATGAGTGTAAATAGCCGACGTGACATCATCTAATTGATCATGATTTATTAGCTTAGAGCATCAACTAATAAATCAAATCATGGCTTAAAGTCTCAGCCAATAAATCATAATTGAGAATCTCTAAAAAAAAAAATTAAAAAAAAACATGATTTTCTTTTGCCACTTCTAAATTGTTGTTTTTGTTTCTGGCAAAAAAACACTCAACTTTGGCAATTAATTATTAATCTCCATAAATTATAAACAGGAAGTAAAAAACCATTTTGCGACCGAAAACAAGTAATATTTAATAGTATCATATTTTTGTGTATGGATTTTATTCGTCACGAAATATTAGTCTTGGTTCTTTCATTTTTATTTGAACTAACACTCGACATTTGCATACACATTCAATTTAACATGTGATACTTTATAAAAGTTCAATTTAGCATACAATATTTGTATCTTTTTAACCTTGTTGTTAGAGACAATAAGATGATTAATAAAACAATTATAATGTTGAATTGTCACGATGACATGTTAATATGATGAAGTGAACAAATTGTTGAAATGACAAATGAGAGACGATAACAAGACAACATAAAAGATGGCGTAATGTAATAGTTGGTTCAAATTAATGAAGGATCCACGACGTCAAGATGAGCAGCGAAACTGGAGGCCTATGGTAGCTCACGCCAGTGGCGACTTTGCCGTTATATCATCTTCATGTTTGTTTTATGAAAATGCGGAAGAATAACGTTGGAGTATTATTTAAGAGAAGATAACATGTATCAAATTAGGTTGAAATCGAAAAATAACTCTTAATGTTTAACTTGTCAATGATAATTTGAAAATCATAAATGATATACAAATACATTAGATCATTTATAAAATGGCATATATGAATATGAAAATGTACAAATGTATGTGAATTGAAGGCAATGGATTAGTGGATACTGGAGAGAGCATTGTCCAAGAATCAAGACTCAATGCAGGAATCAACAGCTGAACTGAACTGAAATGAATCTACTCATGCATATACACACACATGACATATCATTTTATTTTGCTTAGAACAATCAAAGGAAGAAACAACCCTCTTTTTGCAAAGCCAGCCAGCAACCTGCAGCTTGGTTTCCTCATCTTCCCACAAGTCTGAGCAAAATACTACAACTTCATCTTCTTTGCATAATCTAATGCCACACAACATGAAAACTCACTTAGAGAAGTAGATGCAACAAGAAATCATGAAAGAGAAAGGATTGTGCACATTAATCTCGAGATATTAGAGCTGAAATATAGACAAGTTAGAAATTTTAGCATCTCCAAGGAGAATACTGATTGTACCTTGAACTTAGGAAGACACAAAACAATAATTAGCACTGAGCAACCACATATTCGGTATTCACCTATGCTGATGATAATTACTAGCTAATTACTAACCGAATGTCACTCCAAAAACTACACGCTTGCACTGCCACACAAACGACTCTGTGCTTCACACAGACATACGAAAGGTTTTCGATCACATTCACCATGGAGCAATAACCTCCTCATGGAACTTATGTTCTCGGTTATCAAGAGTTGCCTTTTTAGCCTCAATTTCAGCAGCAAGCTCTTCTTTTTTCTCTTTTAGCTTGGAAACCTCCATTTCAAGAGTTGTTATCTTCTCTTCGGTGTCTAGTAACTCCTGTCTTGCTTCTACTATTTGTGTCCTCAACATTTCGTCCTCCTTTGAACCAATAGAGAACCTTCCAAGGCGTCTCAACTTAGCACGTAGAAATTCAACGTTCATTCCCAACACCTCAAAACTATACAAAATCTTGTTCCAACTTGTATAAACGCTCTGAGAAGTGGACAATTTGCAAGCTCTAATGGCATTAGCTATGTTAATAATCCGAGAAATTATATTAGCAGCCCACTTAGTGCTTGTTTGTTTTATCAACTTCCTCCGTTAAGGAGGTGCCACATCAGATTTCCGTTAAGTCACTCAATGTCATGTAGAACTACTGATGTTTGGCAAAACAGAGGACAAAGTGACTTCATGGAGAAGAACAGTGTTCTTCTCCAGTGAAAACGTCAATAGCTGGCAAAATCTCACTGACCCATTT
>JAYMTE010000231.1:0-21101 GCA_036897545.1 Pelargonium fulgidum
AGGTTGGCAGCCATAGCCTTGTTCATTGGTGGTGGTCCACATCTCAGCACCTGCAAAAGCCACAACACTTGTATTTTAGTCTTTAGAGAGAGAGAGAGAGAGAGAGAATGCTGATGATGGCCTCATATTGGCTTGGGTGGTATGTAGAACCTACCTTAATATCTGGTGCTGGTTGAGGACAATGTTCTTGAATAATTTCTTTGGTCACGTAGCCGACGCCGCCATTCCATCCTTCTGGTGGCTGAGAGGGTATTTACAGATTAGATATTGCAAATATATTTGCGCACTTTTTGCACTATGCAGTGACCAACATTGGCCTTAGACATGACATGAAAATAAACCATATCCACAGTTTTAGTATTGCATATCGTTGTACCAACCCATTCAAGATTAATTTGAATATTCATAATACACCTGCACTACCTCACAAAACCAAATTAACGGCTCAACACATTCTTTAATTCTCAACGGAGATTCAAATGCAGGTTTGCCTACAAAACCTTCACACGCAATTACTTCATGCCTACCATAGTCCAGTATTGGATTAGAAATTTCGTTTGACAATAAGAATCAAGAATGGAAATAGGAAAGATATTCTCATTCTTCATAATTGGATTTAAACTTTTTTCGGTCATGATGGCAGCTTTGGAATGAGAATCTCATTCTCATTCCCATTCTTGATCCCATTTCCATTCCTTTTTCTTTCTTTTTCTTTTTTTTTTTATTTTTTATTTAAGAGGAGTTTTAGCATTTAAGTACTCAGGAAAAAAAAAATCTACATAAGATTGGATTAAAGTGATTATGTTTCTCCACATATCATTTTGATTTCAAAGCAGTCTAGTCTAAACAGTATTTACACATAATCATATTTAGTGCCTTGTTTTAACTTAAGAGTTAAGAGCGTAACAGACATGAGTTTTCATTTTCAACTTAAAACTACATTCTTGATTAAATTTAGTGCCTAGAAAGGATGCAAATTGAAAAAGAAAACACAATTGAATAAAACATACCTGGTTCAGAACATAGTAGACACTGAATCGGTCAGGAAAATTTAGGGCCAAACTATCCAGCTCTTCCTGATAAAGGACAATTACCCAACAAAAAAAAAAAATTCAAATTCTGCATCACAGATTTCTGGATTTGAAAATGAAGAAAACACATTTCTTGTATAAAAAATTGAGCTTCACACACAAAACACCCATAGAGAGTGTCTACCTTCAAAAGAATGTCCTCGTATGTCACGTTTGCATAAATAAGATTAATGTTGGTTTTGTCATCTGGATTCTCTAATATGGCTCTGGTAACCTAAAATAGAATCAAAGAAGAAACATAAGAAAATCATCAAACAAAATATAATACAATAAAGAAAATTCACTGACGATCTTGAAATACACAAATACCTGAAACATTGGAGTGATGCCGGTGCCCCCAGAAATCATCCCAAAAGCTCTAACTTGGCCAGGTTGATACTTGAAGCGTCCCTATAAAATTATTATAAATACATCAAAGCTTGAAGTGACTTTTTGGCTATATAATAGAACATTCTCTAAATGAACTTCTACATATAGGAGTTGAAAGAAAAAAAAAAAAAAAAAAAAAAATCTTAAACATAACTCCCCAACCATAAGTCATGGCAGACTATTTACTATTTTGACTTACTAGGATACTACTTTACTCAGATATTGAAGACCCAACCTCACTCATGACAGACTCTTTACTTGATTGACTTACTAGGATACTACTTCACTAAGATACTGACTAATAGTATAGAATTTTGACTAGAGAGGTAGAGTCCAATATCACCATATCCATGTTATGTTGATTTGACTAGAGTGTAACACCCACACAAGTCTCCTTGGATAACAGGGATATGTTGAGCATATTCAAGAAAAGCGGGATGCAGTACAAGTACAGCGATGATATACTGACAAATATGCAAAGACGTACCAGCATATCAATAATCTAAATCCCTAATCTATGAAGGGAACTTAATAACATCATGTAAAAGCTAACTAACATATGAGGAATCAAGTTCAGTGAAAGCTGAGATGGTTTTTAATAGCTGGATAAATATTGTTTCAAGAAGTCCAATGCAAAAGTTTGTTGGTCAATTATTATTCGTATCAGAAGTTTAATGACTCAACAGGTTAAGCACTCTCTGTAGTTCATATCAGTACCGATTGTTAGGAAGCCCCAAACAGGATTTCAAAATGAAATGCAAAAATGTCAAGTAATGGCAGTTAAATATATCAAAATATGAATCATTACCTTGGGTCCCCTCACAGCCATGTAGTCACCTTCACGCATCTCCCGGAAATGATGAGACATCCTTCCTTGCGGATACATCTATAAATATGGAAAATTAAAATCATGACAGGCGTACATATAAAACAGGAAACCAGTCATAATTTCTCATTTTGTAATAGGAGAAAAAAATGACAATTTTGTAAACCAAGTTAAAAGTATAAATTGTGAAAACCTTTATGACTAAATCAAAGTATCCAACATCTGAATCCAAAGTTGTTGGTGTATATGCCTTGATAACATCCTCACCAGCAGCATCCTTTCCTCTGTTTGAGAAAATAGGTTTAGTTAAATATGGTATTAAGACGATATAACATCAAGCAACCTATTATTTCGTAGAACTAGCACAATGCATGCTTTAATTGTCATGCACAGAACAATCACAAGATAAAGCCAGTGATCAACCATACTTGCAACTCATATGTTGTCCAATAGGAAGTCCCAACACTGAAGTAGGAGTGGGAAGAGCAAATCTAAATTTAGCCACATTGTGGCTAAGTTCGGTGCGCTTAACAAGTTTGAATGGCTTGAAATTATCAGGGTCCAAGCAACCTAACAAAGACAAATCAAGAAGTTGGTTAGCTTACATAAGAGATGCATCATCACATGATGGATATAACCAAAAACTCAAATTCAAAATAATAGACCATTAAGAGCATCAAATTCGCAATGAAGAACAGTGAGAATTAAGCCAGTCATGCCACAATTTATTATTACTGAACAGCTACAGTACAACAAAAGGAATGAAAGTAACCATCAAGCCAACATTTCTTCCAATTGTGATAGAAGCAAAACGCAACAACCACCCAACTTTAGAAATTAAATTAACAAATTCTGCGGTCCATAAGTTCTTACATCAATTACTCCGTATGAAACAAGATCCAATAGAAAATCACTTGTATACATATTAAGGAAAAATATATAAATGAAGCAATTAGCAAAATTACATACCAGAACGAAAGATCGAAAGCAATGAATCCAACAGTAGATCAATAACATATTAACGACAATTTTCGTAGATGAAATATAATAGCTAAAACTAGCATGAAGTACAGAACTAAATCTATGCTGAAAGTGAACTGCTCTCTTCTCCTTTAAACTGCGATCTAAAATCAATGAACAGAGAAGCAAAGAGAAGCAAGCAAGCAAAACCTTTAGGTTTCTTGGAGGAGTAGTAGTAGTAAGCAGCACCGGCACTAATGGCCGCGAGCGCCACTGCAATGCTCAGCATCTCCAGTCTATGAGACTGTAAATACTCCATTTCTCAGTCAACGCTAACGACGACGATGAAGAGAAGAAGACGAAGGAGAAGAAAAGAGGTTTTTGGATTTCTAACAGAAGCGATTTTCCATCGCCTCTCTCTCTCTCACACTCTCCAAATTAGGTGTGACATGGAGTTTTTATAGAGGGTTGTACAGTAATGGAAATAAGCTCGCCCGCAGAGGATTGAAGCCCGTGAGTTGAATTGCAGATAGGCCATAATATGTGAAGCACGTGTCCCAATATCAAATCCAAAGATTCAGGATTTTGGACCTGTCGTTTAATCACAACAGTGTAAACGAATCACGAGCACCTAGGAGCTACCAGATCGCAGCCAAAAGTTACGGACAAAAAGATTCTATTCTCAAAACGACATGTCGTGTTTGACGAAGAGAAGAACCAGAAATGTACACGCAACGCAAGCAATCAATCATATACTGTTAAACAAAAATCAATTTATGCGTATTCGCGTACGGTGTTGTATTGTAGAGTTCAGTACCGTAGGGGTGGAGAAAGCGGGCAGCCGTTGGATTGGCCTGGAATTGAAGATCGACGGTGGTGAGTAGGTGGCATTGAATTGACCGGAGGCGTCTCTGAGCCGCCGTAGAATCCATCGAAATTTTCTCGGGAAAATGAGAAGGAAAATAGTTGTGGTAGTTTTATTGAATTGGGAAGGAGACAGAGAGGCGGTGGGGACCTGAGATTATAATTGAGTTCATCAAATATTAATTGAATTATTGATAGTTTTATTGTATTAAAATAAATAAATAATGTAAGAGGTCAAGTCGATGAACCCTGACCCGACCCTAAAGGTTTTTCATGTTGGTCGATTATTAGCATAAAATGCATTATTATTTTGCGGGTATACCTGACAAACTTTACAATGCGGCCAGACCCTAACACGACCCGATTTTTTTGGGTTAACCCAATACCGCCAAAAAAGGGGTTGAGTTTTGGGTATCTGGCGGATTGTGTCCGTTTTGACAGCTCTGTATTCAGATATAGACCCAAGATGGTCCATTACATTTTGGAGTGGGAGCTATAAAGATATGGAATCTGGAGAACTTTCTCAAATAATTAACTACTACTCCAATTGATCTTCCAATGTATCTGAATATACAGTTCTTAAATGAAAAAGTAGAGAAAGAAACTGAAAAATGTAAGGTAATGCGTATACAAAGCTAGCTATCTAGGCACACGAGTGGTAATGTATCGTCCCTTCTCTAGGTCGTATATTGTCTTTATTTGTGGTTTTCGCCATTGCAGCACAAGGAAAACAGCAAGCACAGCTATTAAAAGAAAAGCAAACATTAAATATGTGAATGAATCGTTCCCAGCAATCTGGCCCAGGTTATCCGATTCCAATTCTAGGTGATCTGACATTGTTTCGAGGATGAAAGCTCCAAGTGTCCAGTCAACGGGAATGCTTCCACTGTGCTTTGCTAATCCACTCCTGCACATCGTTATGGATGAAATAATCAGCACACTGAAGCAATATGGAAGAAAACTACTGTCTATTTGTGTCTAAAAACAATGTGACATTTACCAACTTTACTAATAAATGTGCAATCCTCACCTACCAGACATGTCAAAACACAGAAAATGATCTAACTGTTCTTCTGTTAAAAAAAAAAATAATAATAATAATAATAATCTAACTCTTCTTTTTTATTTTCGCTTCTAACAAAAACTCTCTTGTTTGTTGATTGCCTAAAGGTCCTTATCAACAACCAAATGCACCACACAATAAGCACATTTAAATTTGGCGGGATGAACTCCCCTTTGGCACATTCCTGGCTTCCCAGTTTAGTGCATCACTCCCAGTATAACTCTGGTTTCCCTATTGGACCACATTCTGGTTCACTAACACCCAATCTGATTTAGTTTTACAACACTAACTCATGCATGCATGGGTGTTTGCAATTTACACATGTAGGAATTCACATTTACCAAAGAGACTTGACCACATTGCCAAGCACTTTCAGAGAGAGTGTGCAAATGGAAATTTAGTCGAGAATATTTAAAATATGGGCATCATTTAGGATACAAGAGAAAAATTGTCAAAATTTTAAAGAATAAAAAAGGTCATCACTGTTTCAACTTAAAATAACAAAGACAGTACCTTCTATTATCCACAGCAATGCCAAGACCCTCATGCAAAAGCGCCACTGTATATGCAGAAGAGAAACAATATCTCAATAAATCCATATCATCAATGCCAGGATGCTGATTTTTCAGTTTAGACCAATCATCTTCACAGTAGTGGTGTCCAGCTGCTTCCAATTCAAACAGAGAAGTCCTAGGAACCAGCCCAAAAAACTGCATAAGGTTTAGCAAAAAAAGAAGAAGACAATGCCTCGATTAAAATGTGTGTAAGAGAGGCAAAATAGTGCAATCTAGCATATAAAGTAATTCATGCGAATGGACTATGAATTGCATTCACATTCGGGTTAACTAAACTTCCTTTACATTTGATTCAAGTTATTAGATAGGGTAACTTCATTTTTTAAATTTTCAAACAACTTCATTACTTTATTATAAGCTCTATGAGTAGTTATCATATGAGATACTTCCTGAAAGAGAATCCTGCCATGAAACACTCTTCATTAGTAGCTAGAATAGTATGGTGTGTACTCGAGACTACAGAGTTTTCGAGAAAGTCTCTAGTTTTCAGGTTTCTTTTAATCCTACTATAAAAATGAAGCTAGTCTTTTCCAGAAGAAAATAGATGGAATTGTTAAGAGCTTATGTTCTCACCCCATACTTTTTTCTATCTTCAATTTTTTCTCTAGTCTCCTCTGCTGTCCCTTAATGTGACCCTAATTTTTCAGGTACTAAAAAAATTGGAAAACAGATTCACATGCCAAGACTGCAATTTAAAATTTTGGCCTGATGGAAGGATGAAACACTTGAAATCAGTTTCCTTTTTCTATTTATAGTAGCACTGTGTAAAGATAATTACTATTCTGTAGTCATAAAAGAAATGCTAGGACATGATTACTTACAACAGGAAAAAATGAAACTCAACTAAAACAAATGGTTGAAAGCCAGATTAAAATTTATGTCATGTTTCCAAACCTCCGAAGTAAAGAATAAGTTGTGTGTAGAAACAGGCTGCCCTTTTAAGTCAGGAAAGAGAGATGAAACAACTCCACAAGGGGGTTCGGTACATTTATCTGCATGAGAAATGAAGAACATCACTTGATTTTTTTTTTCCCATCAATATCATGGTACAATTTACAAAAAGGTCTACAATGGAGCAAACAAGGAACATTAGATAATGAAGAACAGAAATATGTCGTGAGCACCTGAAATATACGAGTGTATATAAAAACTACAAAAGGAATACATCTTAAATATTACAAAAAATGGTACCTGAGCAGTAGGTCAAAATACCATAATATACAACAACCTTATCATATACTAAGAGAGTGCGGGAATTACCCACCTTCTATTCTTTTCAACGTCGCTAAGACTTCAGATCTGCATGCTGAGAAGTTTCCAGCTGGATGGGACATCAACAGGTTTGCATGACTTGAATTTTGGGCCGGCTCGTATCCTCTAGGAATGCAAGGGTTACTAATAAGTCCCTTACTAGAACTTGAAACTGTATAATCAATCAAATGGTCTTTAAGACAATCAACAATGGTTCAGTTACATCGGTCAAATCTGAAATAAAACATTGATATGCATGACATCAAAGTTTTGATCAAATCGCATGAATGCAATCCATTTGAACACTATGCCACAGCCACATAAGATCAGTTCTATATCCAATATTTATCATGTTTATGTTCTAAGACACTAAGTAAATCAAAGTAGTCAAATTATCAATTCTAACCATATCACTCTAAACAAATCAATCAGCAACTGGAGGTTGAGGCAACGATGCCCATTGCCCAAGCAACAGGAAGTAATGCTAAAGCAATTTACTGACTTCATGCTTTGGTTACATGCTCTTTGAGAACTCTACTTGTTTGTAGCACAATTACAAACTAATGAACTATGAAACAAAGTTATGCTCCACAAAATAGAACTTGTTGACTAACAATCAAAGTGATGTTAATCATGTATAGTTTAGAATAACAAATATGATGTGTTGCAGAGTACAAAAAAATATATCTTCAAATAATAAAGTAATAAAGTGTCCTACAAACAGTAAAAAACCATGCAACCATGTGTCTAGAAACTTGTCTGGGCTCTTTAGAAATATCCTAAGATCTTTCCACGTTGTCATATAAAAGATATAATCAAGTAGAAACTTACAAGATGTTGACTCGTTAGAATTGTGCAACTCGTGCATGAAGTTCCAAGCTGCATCCTGTAAAAGAGAATGTTCAAAACTTTGTGCAAATTATTTTAACATATTATCATTTAATATTTATTTTTGTCAACACATTCCCTCCTCAGCGTACAATCGGCAAATCCAACGATAGAGCAGCAGTTGGACATAGGTTAAATGTGCAGTGTGAACACAACTAATCTACATACAACCATAGAAGAGGATAAAATACTTCTCTTACGCCAATATTCATATGAGCAAGAAATGGTTAACTTGTTACAATCCAGTTTAAGAGCTACTCTACATGTACCAAGAATGTTGAAATCATTCGTGAAACAGATTCTAAGTCCAATATGTACACATGAAACCCATAAAAATGAACTTACAACATATATCCGTGGGACATACCTGACCATATTCTGACAAACTTTGTGCATAAAGATGGTAAGTAACTCCAGCCAAGCTGATAATTCGTGAAGAATGCACCTGAGTTGCTTCTTTTGGAGCAAATGTAACCTGCAGAACATAAGCTACTTGTTTCAAAACGTGATCGTAGAATTTATTACTTGATTAGGTCTAGACAGGAAAAGTGAGAACAGCAAACCAGACGCCAGGAAACAACTGTATAGCATTACAGACCTCCTCCAGGTGTTCTCATTTTCATTATGTACATAAAACAGATCAAAGATAAATTGCTCTGAATAAAGAAGAAATAAATATGAGGAATGTGTACAACAAGTCAACAACACAATCTGATAAAGAAATGTCATCTGTGAGAAAAGAGCATAAAGATTTTTGCATAGAAAGGGAAGTGAGGAGTTTAGAGGAATAAGGGAGGTAGAATGAGCATATAGCGCTTCTCTCAGTTTCAGTAGAATTTCAAAATTTAAGTAACTATTGAACATAAAAGAGAGCTGAGGAGCTCAATAAAGAGTCAGAAACAAATGATAACGTAAAACATATTAACTAATATAAATGTGAGTATGGATATGCCTGCAATAATTGTCTAGCTACGACATAGTTAGACATATGTTAACAGGAGAAGATGCATCAAATATCAATAGGAAATAAGAACTGCACTGAAGCTTATAATCAATGAGCATACACATGCTTTTTATTATGTCCAAATAAACTAGTGAATGAAAGAAAACCTGCAAAGATGTCCCACCAAGTTCAACTATCCCAGTGGTATCCTGAGGTTCACCTCCCAAGCTTCCAAGAACATAGTTTACAGCTACCCAAGCATAAATACCTTGTTCTTCACCTGAATATTATCTTAAAATAAATCATTTTGGTAAATAATCATGCGGTGAACTTCTATAAGAGAATTGGTACAAGCAAATGCAACTTGACCTGGCAAAAAATAACAACCATTTTGATACTGACTAAAAACATCAAGCAACAAGTGAGAATTAAGACACATCTATGGAGTTTTAGAAAATTGCAGGCCTTTAAGGGAAAAACATTACTGGAAACAAAAGAACATACAAGCCATGGGACAAAGTCAAAAACTGGAGAACCATATGTAATTTGATATGAACCCCAAAACTGGCCACACATATTTAGGCAAAAGGCTAACTTCTAGATTTTGGTTGCTTTGAAAGGTTAGTATATCGTAGCTCCAAGTTGGAGCCTCCAATCCTTACTACATCAAGATCAACAAAAACTCTCTCCTTGACATTACGAATGTTTGCATCTCACAGCTCAAAGTCGTTATCACTGCAATTACTATCTCCCATATCAAAATGTGCTCGTGCATCATCAATACTGTCAACACCACACTCGCAATGCTTATTTTGTTCCTCCATAACCATCATTTTCATTCAACCCAACTCACCCATCAATCTCGTTCTCTCGAATACCATTTAACAAAACTTAAAGGGCCATACCCCGTCAATGATTGCAACAGGATCAAGTTTATCATTCTCAGTAACACATGTATCACAAGCTGCACAATTTATAATGATCATATAACCCCAGATTGCCAGCCCCAATTATGCCCTCCACAAATTTACTGAGCTCTGTTCCCATGTAACCATAAGTTAAATCCACAAGGTCTATTCTCACTCTCTCAAAATAAAAAGAAAACATTTATCCTGCATGAAAAACAAATGAACTTGATTCCTACACCCGACACTGGCTAATGAGTGGTGACATTGCATTACCATTCTAATAGGCAGTAGAAAGTGATTTAAGCATCATGTACTTGATCATGAATGAACAGAGTAACCTACATTAAAGATGCAGCCACGACAAGGACAAATGCAGATATGGCCCTCTTGCAGGGCTGATATTATTTGTTTTGGATAGAAAAAGTTAAACAAACTAAGAGTAGCACTCATGGTCCTAATAATTTCCAATTCCAAGAAGATAATCAATGTCCAGGAGATCCTAGCTACGACATTATGATAAACAAATCTGCACTGCCATCAGAAACAATAATTCACTAATTCTAATTTTACACACCCATTAGCAAATTGCAGAGATCAGTAAATTGAAACTAAAATTTAAACAACGAATCAAAGCAGTGAAATGGCACTTCACCTTTGATCAAACGCGCCCAATCATCCTTGAAAACGAACTTGGATGCTCTGAGAACCTTTCGACAAGATTCCAGAATCTTCTCCCAGACCCGCCGCTCCAAACCCTCCAGCTCCCCACCGGCCAACATCTGCACCTTGGTGTTCTTCCACTCCTTCTTCGGCACCCGCAGCTTCGCAAACTGAAGCAGCTCCGCCACCGACCTCCCCGCTCCCTTGGGGTCCGCCGCAAACCCCGCCAAACCAGGGCGCACAACCATCGAGCTTGCGCCGGTGCCGTCGAAAGCAACAAACGGCATCTGACCCTCGTTGAGGAACTCGAAGACGCGGACGCGGGATCCGGAGTCGCCGGAGCTGATGACGACGGCGTAGAATTTGGAGTTAGGGGCGGAGAATTTGGAGGAGCTGTGGATTCGGTGGGCGGTGGAGATGAGGTAGAAGAGGAAGGTGAGCGTGAAGAGGGAGGCGAAGAGGACTAGGCATTTGGTCTGAGACTGGAGAGACGAAGACGATGGCTTGTTGTGGTGCGGAGATGTGAAGGAGTGCATGCGAGGATGGAGCTGTGTGCGATGCGGAGGGAAGTAGGGAGAGGAAGATCTGGATTGCAGGTTTTGGAAGTCCATTGATGGAATCTGAGCATCGGGGAAGGAGGAGTTGTGGTCTGCTCTCTCACAGTGGTGTGTGGTTTTGATAGCGAGTGGAGGATCGGATCGGAGATTGAAGGTTGTGCTGTTCTGTGATAAAGGTGTGAGCTTTAGCTCTCTTTTGCTTTGAATTTCAGGTTCTTTGTGATCGATTTGTGTAAACATGTCGTATTCGTGTTACTTCTTATAGATTAAATATGTATTGTATGAGTCAATACAACGCGTTTAATAATAATCGTGTTCAAATATTGAACACTGACACACCACGTTCAATAATCGTGTTAGTGTGTCGGCCTCAGGTAAACGAGAGCTTGAACTTGTGTTGCTCTCAGTTAGAGGTGTCAAAACGGACCCAACCCGACGGGCACCGGAAACTCAACCATTTTTTTGGTGGGGCCGGATATTTATTTATCAACCTGAAAAGATCGGGTCGTGTATACCCACAAAGCGGCGTGTGTTATGCCTTAAACCCGACCCAACTTTTTTCCATCTCCACTCTTAGTACAGATGATGAGTGAGTTTTTTGGGTGAGAAAGATGAGGTGAAATGAAACTAAATTAATTAAATAGGAAATACGTAGAAGAGAATAGTAAGTGATTAACGGACTATACAAATTAATAGCGTTATCATATTATTTTAACATTAATCATATTATCGTGGCGTGTGTGTTTAACCAGTTAAGCACAAACACGTCATAATTATTAATCGTGATTATAATTATTTCATGCTCAAATACACTTAATTCATATTGTGTTCGTGTTGGGCCATACATCATGTCCCAAATTGCAAGCTCTAATTCAATGGAATGTGGTAACAAATTTGTAGCTCTTGGTGTATCCACAAGGATGATTCTACTTCTATAATCTTTGATTCGCCTAGTTGCACAAATTAATGAAACTCGCCAAGACCTTAGTTTCTCTTCTTTCTAGTTATCTAGACATTTTCACAGTTAGTTTACGCTATTTTTACAGTTCTCATAACTTCATAATCTATTGAATTTGTCAGATCAAGTATCAATCTGGAAGTTATTGACAATGCTTAGGATTCCGGATCATCAGGTTGCCGGTCATAGAGCAGGACCCGGGAAGCTTGGTCCTCTTATAGATGATTCAGGACGGTTTTACAAGCCTCTCCAAGGCAAAGGACGAGGAGAAAAAGAAGTCTCCTTCTACATTTTGTTGTCCTCCAACGCCAAGATCCCGGATCACATTCGTAAATTCTTCCCTCTCTATCATGGCACTCAACTTATAGAAGCATCAGATGGATCCGGCATGAAACCCCACCTTGTCTTGCAAGATGTTGTTTCAGATCGCCTCAATCCATCAATCATGGATATCAAGATTGGTGCAATGACATGGTATCCTGAAGCGTCCGAGGATTATGTCCAAAAGTGCCTCAAGAGGGACAGAGAATCCACGAGTCCTTCGTTGGGATTTAGGATCTCGGGGTTCCAAAAATACGAGGACAATGAGTTAGGATTCTGGAAACCATCCAAGAAAGTTGTCATGGGATTTACTACAGACGACGTTTGGTTGACTCTAAGAAAGTTTGTTTCCTCTCACTCGTCATCAGATTGTTCTTTTGCGCGTAGGGTTTATGGCAGGATATTGGCTCAGTTATTGGAACTGAAGGCGTGGTTTGAGGATCAAACACTTTACCATTTCAATTCTTGCTCAGTTCTTATTGTGTACGAAAAAGAATTCCTATTGAAAGGACTTGGCTCGGGTGCTGAGGTGAAACTTATTGATTTTGCCCATTTTACTGAAGGCAATGGCGTGATTAATCATAACTTTCTAGGTGGGTTATGCTCATTGATTAAGTTTTTTTCAGAGATTTTAACCAGTTCAGATCTAGACTCGCACCCGAAAACTTGCTGATTGCTGATTTGATCATGTCACAAATCTCATTTGCTGCTGCTTCTCTTGCATAGCCAATAAAGGTTACTATATTTGTGTGTTTTTCAACTATGTGATGTGGTTTTTATTGTATTGTAGAGATTGATGAAACTATTGCATTGAATATGCACATCTTTCTCAATAAGTTTGTACCATGCTTTTGTTTTTTTGTTTTTTTTTTTTATACTTTTATTTATTAATATTTTTTTAATTTTATTCAAACGACCACACGGTGACTCGAACCTCAAACCTGACAAGCAGAGAAACCAAGGCTTTAACCGCTGGACCAATCCATATTGGCTTAAAAATACATGTTATACATTGAATCACGAGAACGTCAAAAAGTAAACAAAGTGCATAGTTATTATATTTGGTCCAAACTCCAAACAAATGTACCTATACAAATACAACACTCTCAAGTTTAATAACAATTGATCACACGTGCAAATTAATTGCAGTCTTGTGAAGAGTACATAATTAAAAAATTTAGTCATCCTGTAAACAAAATGAATAGAGTTATTAAAAATTTACTTTTCGGTATTTGGAAAAAAAATCACATATTAGCATCTTTATCTTCATTTAGTGGGAATGTAATTGTGATGAGATCTTATTATTAAATACAATAGCCTTCTTATCTCCATCCATGATCCAACACCAAATTATACACATTCTTATTCTCTAATACTCTTTTTTGTAGGTGTATGTGTTTTATTTGTTTTCTTTCCGTATATGCTTTTGGGATTTCCATGAAATTTGAATGAACAACGCACCATCATTAAGGGAATAAGAGAAGGAAGCTTCCATAGAAAGTAGAAATAATAATAATAACAATATATAGGGTGTTTAGGAATCAACATTTATATTAAAAAAATATAGGTTACGAGCCAAATTAAAGTACTCAACAACGCATCAGTTATTCAATTGAACTAAATTAAAGTAATAATCATTTTTTTGTTACCAACAATTTGGCAAAATTACATAATTGTGTCTCAAAATGTTGATATTGTTTTCACATCCGTGTAGTTTTCAAGTAAAGTTAACAAACAAGTATTTGGACGGCTGTGAGATATATAGAGAGATGGTCATGTTGTCAACCATTGTTGCAATCAAATTGATGTATTGCAGCCATTATTGTCAACCGTTCCATCAAATAATTATTAGCTTTTGAATGAACAATGGAACACAAATTTGTTGTCCGTGTTGAATCAAATTCATCTTGTGTTTGGTCCCATTGCTCCTACCATCGTTAATTGCAATTTGGCCATTATTGATACGACAATTGAGTTTTGGAAAAGCAAAATAGTACAAACCAGATTGTATTTGAAGTTTAGTTGTGCCTTGTGTGAAAGTCGAAAGTAATCATATTATTTAGCTTCAATTATTTGTTTTCTCTGTGTTCAGATTCTTGTTATTGTGAATTCTGCATTTAAAATTATTAATTCAATTATAATTCAAATTAAATTGTAACTCTGACCATTTTAATTGTAAATAAATAAGTGTTTTTTGCCAATTAATTCTTTTGAGCTAAAAGAAATAGTGCATGACGATCAAATATGCAGACTAGTTTGTATAGAGTGCGATTACAAATGATACTATACACATACAAACAGAAAAAGAAAAAAAAAAGTTTAAAGTCAAATAAAGCTCTGGGTTGATGGGATTGGATCAGCATATGAATAAATTAACTATGGTTGGTTTGGAACAGATTCTAGTTTATGTAAATGTAAACAATATATGAGCTTATATATGGACAGGTCAGTTAGTCTGCGTGATTGTTTTTGGTAGGTCTGTAATTGTGATTAGCACTCTTCACGCTTGAGATCGCCCGAAACAGAGATGAACATAAGCTCCTCTGTTTATCTTCCATTGTTTTTCAACAACTATGACATATGGATTTCTTGTTATTACCAACAACACGACCAAATGATACTCCTATTTTACCCACATCCAAATCGACCAATTTTTCTGTTCATGTGTTAAGTATACGAATCTCTACTATGAGAGTTCTAATTACTATCAAGTTTAGATATAGTTTGATCAGAACGAGTTATTAACATAGAAAATGTGAACAACGAATTCACGTCATTTTATCAAGAAATGAATATTTATGGTCACAACTATGGTCAAAGATGTGACGTCGTATAATTGAGAGTGAAGATATGAATTTATAAATCTATGGTAATAAGTGAACACATGAATTGTCTCTAGAATGGACATTAGGTGTCGGATTGTCTCCAAGATCTTACTTTTGATCGATTTTATCTAAGACTTTCTCACTTGAGCTGCCTTGTGGTATATTTTAAGAAAAAAAAAAACTTTGAAGATGAGTCCATTTAAACACCGTTGAGGTAATAATATAGTCATTAGTTTCAATTATGTATGAAACTCTTATAATATGTTCGCAATAAAAAAAATATATGAATTTTTTTAGACATAACTTTCAAAAAACTAAAACGGAAAAAAAGTAGGAGGAGGTTCAGTCTGAGTCAAAGGTCGCATGATAAGAGGTGGCCGAGTACATGTGGCTTGCATGGAGCTCCTCACAGTCACCATTCTATTCTTGGATCCTTCCCAACCTTCTCAAATCTCTCTCTCTCTCTCTCTTCTTCTTCTTCTTCTTCTTATTAGCACCATTTCATTCACATTTCACTCCACTTAAGGAGCTACTGTAACAAACAAACAACACCCATCAATGGCTTTTTCTCTGAAACTTGACACCGCAAAGCTCATTCCTACATCTCTCCCCTCCAATGCCGTCCTCTCCCACCCACTTCGCTCTTTCTCTCTCCTCGCCTCTTCTCAGCGCCTCAATGCTCCCAAATTGCATCTCAAAGCCTCCCATTCCTTCTCCATCAGAGCCGCCGCCTCCTCCACCCTTGCTGATACCGGAGGCATCAAGGTCTCTCTTTCTATTTCATTCTCTATCTCTCTATTCAATTTGGGGTTTTCTCAAATTTTATATTTTTGTTGTTGCTTAGATTAAATCGGTGCCCACGAAGCCGATCGAGGGTCAGAAGACTGGGACCAGTGGGCTTCGGAAGAAGGTTACTTTTTACCTGAATTGAACTGATTGTCTGTTTGGTTCCCGAGAAAACAGAGGATTTTGAAAATGCGATTCTGGGTGTCATGATTTTTTTTTTCTTCTTGATATATTGAAATTTTTGGATAGGATGTTTTGATTGTATCTTTTCCTCGATCAAATTACATGTCGAGCTTCACTGCATTTTAATTTGATTTCTTTTTCTATTTTTATAGGTTAAAGTTTTTATGCAAGAAAATTACCTTGCTAATTGGATCCAGGTTTGAAGATTTACTCATTCATAGCGTCAATGAATTTTATATCTTGAGTGTTTAGTGTGATGTTAACCTGATGTGGATCATCATTTGAGTTTGTGTAGGCATTGTTTAATTCATTACCACCTGAGGATTACAAGAATGGTGTGTTGTTCTTAGGAGGTAATGGTCGATATTTTAATCGAGAAGCTTCTCAGGTCAGTTTTTGTACTTATTGACAAATGCTTGTGGTTAATTCTTTAATAATTCCCATGTCTCTAACTGTAGAGATGACTGGATTTGAAATGCAGATAATTATCAAAATTGCAGCAGGGAATGGTGTTGGTAAAATTTTGATTGGCAAGTGAGTGTTTTAACTGGCTGATGTTCTTAAAGAGTTTGGCTGTTTTATTTATTTATTTATTCATAGAAAATAATGTAAGGAAATTGCCATTAACTAGTGTTGCTGATATTGGGAAAAAAAAATTGAACTTTTTTCCCTGAAAAGGTTTTTCATTTGATTTCAATAGTTGTTTCAATGCAGCGGATGTGAGTACGATTTTATTTTGCTTGAATATTTTCACTGCCCTGACATTTCAATTTTTAATACACCCCTTTTGACTCTGTGTCAACTTGTAAGTTTGGCAAAAAAATAATAATCTGGCACAATTTCTTCTTTTTTAAATTCAGGGAAGGTATTATGTCGACTCCTGCTGTTTCTGCAGTAATTCGGAAGCGGAAGGTGTGAATGTGGTTCACTTTCTCCTAATGCTTCTGCATTTCAACATCAAAGATTAAATTTTTTTTCAGTTTCCTTCTGTATTTCCCCTGTACTTGATAATCATTTTTCACAGGCCAATGGTGGATTCATAATGAGTGCAAGCCATAATCCTGGTGGCCCTGAATATGATTGGGGTATTAAGGTCTGAATTTTTTATGTTCAATCCAACACAAATTTTCCATTACCAATTAAATATTGTACTTCTGGTGCAACTAACTTTTAACATTCTAATTTCATGCACAATTGCATATTGGTTTCTTTATCTCTTTCCTTTCACAGTATTTTTAACTCTCATGGAACCTTTTTCCTCGTATACTAACAAAAAACTTTTGACTCTACCATTTCATTGATATTGTCTCCATAGTGACATTGTGCCCCAACAGTATCTTATTTCTTGCTGTAACACTAGTTGATCCTTTTTGTCTCAGTATCATCAGTTCTACTTTTTTACAGTTCAATTACAACAGTGGTCAACCTGCACCTGAATCAATTACGGACAAGATCTATGGAAACACCCTTTCTGTGAGTTATATTTATCTTTTATCACTATATGCTTGCAATGTTTTCTTTGAATGTAGTTTATTGTTTCAACTATAACTTACTAACGTGTGTTTGCTACCATTTCTGATTGGACTTCAATCTAATCTATGGCTTAACCAGGAGTTTAGTACGTTTATTATAGAGACGTATGCCTCATGGTTGGTCAAAGCATGGTGGTTAATGTTCCACTGTTGACATGCTATTAGATTGTGTTAAATCATAAATTTATGTATTAATATGAAAATGTTCAGATATAGGTATCAAAGTATGCTGCATTGGTTTGCTTGACAGGTTGATTTCTCTATTTAGTTATTAATTCCATTCAACCTTTGGAGCTTTGATCTCTTTATTTTATTAGTATTAATGTATTTATTATATGACGGGCATAGTTCCCCCTTTAGGTTGATATTTTTCCTCTTTCATGAAATGTGAATTGGAGTTAGTATTATGCAGATCTCTGAAATTAAGATAGCTGACATTCCCGATGTTGATCTTTCTCGTCTTGGAGATACAAAGTTTGGAAACTTCTGCGTTGAAGTAGTAGACCCAGTTTCTGATTATTTGGAACTAATGGAGGTAGGAACCAAGGAATATGCATAATCGTAATCTTGGAATGAAAATTTTGTGGACTTGATGTCATTACTTTTTCGGATCATGTGCAGAATGTCTTTGATTTTCAGCTAATCAGAAGTCTTCTTTCACGATCAGATTACAGGTTTGACTTATGTATTCTTCACTAAGCATGACCCATTTTCCTTTTTTTGTTCATTTTTTCAATCCAAGCTCTTATTCAGATTTAGTAGTAGATTAGTGTTAGCTAGAAGTTTCAACTAAAAAAATTCTTTCAATTAGATTTACTAATTTGTTTCAGTTTGTTCTGATATTTTGGTGTCAAGTGTTTCTGCCTTTCATTCTTGCATGCTGATCTTTTCTCATAAGAATGAGTAAAATCTTGCATGTATGGAAGTGGTTGAATCACAAGTATGTTTGAGAGATCTATTATATGGTATTGAAGTATTTCACATTGGATGTTACTTTGTAGGTTTACATTCGATGCCATGCATGCAGTTACTGGTGCTTATGCAAAACCCATCTTTGTGGACAAGCTAGGAGCCAGTCCGGTATGTTGTGCGCACAATTAGTCTGAAACTAATTATCCTCTTGACCAGTGTTGAAGTTCTTGACAATTGATATTAGATATTTCATAGGATTCAATTACAAACGGAGTTCCTCTAGAGGATTTTGGACATGGGCATCCAGATCCTAACCTTACGTAAGAGTATACTTTTTAAATAGTAGGCTATTTTTCATTAAGGCCCTGAATATTTGGATTTTTCTTTTCTCTGTTGTCTGAAACAAAATTTACACTTGTATTGAACAGATATGCTAAGGATTTGGTCAATATTATGTACGCTAAAAACGGACCTGATTTTGGAGCTGCCAGTGATGGTTTGGAATTGTTATTTTTTACCATTGAATGATGCTGTCAATTTATTTCTATGCATTTGCATACATGAAACGATACCATTTTTTTCTTCCACAGTAGTGGAAGATTAAGTTTCAGAAACTTTTATAATCAGAAGTTGATGCACTTTGCATTAGCAACCTGAACTATATCTCCTCCTGTTTTGCATTAAGCTTGGTAATAGCTTATAAATATGGGAAAACATGAATGTTCATACTATAATAATTTTAGGTATAAAAAATTAACAAGCCACGGGTGAAAAGTTGCAGCTTAGCTGTTGAATTACTATGCCGTGCTTGTACGTCATCCTGTTACTGATTTAGCTCCAAACCAGGCTCTGGTGCTTGACTGGGTCCAGCATTATCAACATAAGGGTTTGTTTGACTAGTTATAGTCGATTTGGCATTTTGATTCTTTAATGACAATGTTGTGAGACTCTAGGTTTGCCAAAAGTGTATTAGCTTATAGAGTGGTGTGGACATAAGATAATTTGATAGGGGTAAGGTAGTGTACATAAATGGCCCTCCCTAGACCTCACAGTGTTGACAGTCCCATGCAATGGCCATCCTTTTTTTTTTTTTAATAATATTTTTTTTATAAAAATTATATGTATTTGATGATCTTTCTTAGTCAATATGATGTTTTTCTCATTTCTTTATTGCACCTGTCTGCATTGTGTGCCAAACATTGTAACCTAATCTCTTCCTTTCGTTTCTTAATTCTTAGAGCGGGATTGGGATACAAATTTGCATTGAATAATAGTGGACTTCCTTTGTCATTATACAGGAGATGGTGATAGAAACATGATTCTTGGTAGAAATTTCTTTGTTACTCCTTCAGATTCTGTCGCAATGATTGCAGCCAATGCACAAGAAGCCATTCCATATTTCAGGAGTGGTCCTAAAGTAGGATACTAGTTTAATCTTTTTTACTTCACATGTTTTCTTTTCCTTTAGTGTTATCAATCAGAAAAGGGAATAACACTTTGTTCCAATTTTATAGGGTTTAGCTCGGTCTATGCCAACAAGTGGTGCTCTTGATCGCGTTGCTGAGAAATTGAATCTTCCCTTTTTTGAGGTTTTGGCGCCTTTTAAACTCAAATGTTGTGAGTTTCTTAGAGAAATGGTGCACTTGGAGATGTATTTCTCATGACAATGATGAGCCTTCTTTCATTCAGGTACCAACTGGTTGGAAGTTCTTTGGAAACCTTATGGATGCTGGGAAGTTGTCTATTTGTGGAGAAGAAAGTTTTGGAACTGGTTCTGATCACATCCGCGAAAAGGATGGCATATGGTATAATCTACTTTCTTCGTTTGTAGCAGTTTACATGGTTGCCATCAGAATTATTTTGTACTTGATATTACTTGAACTTGTCTTCATATAGTGTTTTGTTAGTAATGCTCATCAGTGAGTGGAGTGAATTGTTTTTGCCAGTCTTTTTCTCACTGCATTTCTCCATATTTGCACACCTCATTCTGTCACTTGAAAGCTTTTTAAACCAAATAGCCTTTTCATGACAATGCATATATTTGTTTTTGTTGCACATAACTGCATATCTGCCTATCTCATTTGACTTTCTTCATTTATAACTTGAGTATTTCTGATGCTACAGAAATATCTATCAAAATATCTACATTGAACACATCCATTTATTTTAACATCTGGACATTTTAAATCAGAAAACACTGCTAGCCTTGACCCTTGACCCTTGACCCACAGTGAGTACCATGTTCGGAAAAGCTTGACTTTAAGAGATGAAACAGGAAATGGATCATGTCTTCAGTACGTTTGTTCCCAAGTGACCTTTCAGTATTGAATACTGATGTTTAAATGAGTCATAGTGGAGGTTAAATGAAAACTAATGTTTACACTTTGGTGGAATAAAATTATACTACAGAGCAAGTATAACTGGAAACTAATGGTCTAGTTTTGAGGTGGAACAAATTAAAAGCACCATATTAGAGGACTGAGGAAGTGTACTAGAAGCATCAAGCTCAATTGTAAGTGCTAAGTATTCATGTTGCTTCTGTAAGTACCAAAAACGAGGTGCTATTTGGGTTGATTTTTAATTTGACACATCAAATCGTGCAGGCCTCATCAGATTTTGATTTTTTTTT
>JAYMTE010000232.1:0-21095 GCA_036897545.1 Pelargonium fulgidum
TTTTTATCTCTTGGTTGAGATTCTTAATACTCTACCTATAATTTTTAATACTATAATAATCCGGTCATAATTTTTTTTTTTTCTCTATGAATACCTTAAACAAGAATAATGTTGATGCTAGACAAAATTAAATGAAGCTTTTGTAGATGAAAGTGAGAGTTAACGAGTGATGTGATGTGCCGCATTGAAGAATTGAAGTAAAGAGGTGACGTGGAGCTCCACAGAACACCACACCAGCTTGACGTGGCGGTTTTCTGTTGGATACAACTAAACAATTACCTCTTATAAAGTTTACAAGATAATCAATTTAACTAAAGTCCTTTTGAATAAAATTAGACAAGAAGAGTTAAAGATACTTAAAATTTATCCGAAATTGTGTAAAAAGTAGCAAATAAAAAGTGGAACGTTATTATCATGCACTAAAAACGATGCGTAAAAGTAACAAAAATTGTAGTTACAATATTATCAGATATAGAAACACAATTTAAATTTTAAAAAATAGAAAATCAAATATGCGTTTCTCCCAAACGTTATAGTTATAGTGAAGTGATTGTACTTACTAAAATAAATGATAAATCTGACAAAATGTGATTAAATATAAAACAAAAGCGCTAAAAACAAGAATTTTTTTTTTTAGAGAAACATAAAATCTTCTCATAAAAATATGTAAACAATGACAAACATCACCATTAGGTGCTAAAAAGAGGGGGAAACGAGATAAATCTGAAACCTATTAAAAATCCATAAACAGAAACGGCAATAAAACGCGTGACGTGACCATCAGACGCCAATAACGAAAGAAAAAATGAGAAAAATATAACCACCACCAAATCAAAAGAACACACCTATCCCCTCCATAACCACCCATCCCTTTTTATTGGTGAAAAATAGATAGATATATAGATAGATACATACATAGAGATGCTGAGTCTTGAGTCATATGCCAGTGCAAGCCCAACTCATCACTAGCTTTCTCTACCTTATTAATAGCTCAACCCTCCCTGATTTCCTCCTACACCCATGCTGATCTTGTGCTTCTCCTGCAATAACAACAACCAACAAATATATTAATACTTACACACATCTCTTCCCAGAACACAAACACAAAAACATAAAAACAACACACTCATGGCAGCTTGTGGAAGCCTCCACCACATCTTCGATAGCCCGTTGCCGGAGAATCCAACGCTGCTCGAGTCCCTCTCGTCGTGGAGCTCGAAGAGCATTAAGCCGGTGAAGCACACGGACCACCAGCCTTCGTTCACCGAGATATTCGGAGAGCTACATTTCAAGGAGAACCCACAATCCAAATCAGTTTTTGCGAGCATTAACAAGCTCAAGGAGGACAAGAATGGCGGTTGGAGCAACATTACGGAGTCAAAGGATCATTCTCCGAGCACGCACAAGAAGAGTGACAGCTTCACTTCCATGAACTTCGAGAGCTTGCAGCTATGCACAGAGGGGCTCGGGTTCGAGAGCTCTGCTGATGTGGAGGACACCAAGAACCTTGAAGTCATGAGAAACAAAGATTGGGAGAAAAAGAGTGTTAGTACAAGAAAGCACCATTACTCGCCTTTTGGGAATTACCATAGCAGTGAGGTGAGAAGGTCAAGAACTGGAGCTTTCCCGCCGCCTATCACCAGCATAGGCAAGAGCGGGAAGCCGGGAGTGTGCTTCAAATCTTACCGGGAAGACGGGAGATTCGTGCTGAAGGAGATAAGGATCCCGAGCCAGGAGTTCCTGCACGCGTCTAGAGAAGATGGTCGCTTGAAGATGCACTTTGTGCACTCGAACGACGAGATCCTGGAAGCTGAAGATGAGGAAGAAGACGAAGAAAATAAGCGAGAAGGCGATGATGATGATGATGATGAAGAAAATGACAACTGAAAGCAGAGGAAATTGGAAATGTCTAAGACAGTTCATAAATCATAAGCAGTAAGGCACAAGTAATGCTAAAAAAGAGAAACATTTAGTTTTGCTTGTTCTTCTTCTTCTTCTTCCGAATGGGATCTGCAAATAAGTAGAGAGATTGAAACAGAAGAGACATGAGTCTAATTTTGCAGCAAATGATGTAAATTTTCTTCCCTTTCTCTGCTTCCGATTCTAAGCAAATCAACAACAGTATATGCTTGCTCAGTAACAATATTAGGACATAAACAGCTCCATTTAACCCTAATTAAGCTGCCTTTTGTACTCTTAACTAAACTTCAATAATAAGTTTACATGAATACATAGATATATACTCTGTTCCTCTTCATTTTCATTTTCCTTTTCCTTTCCAATACAAATACTCAGCTTCCAAGAATTTCATATTCATACATCCTCAAAAGGGTAAATTGCAAATAAATGTGCCATTAACAAATCAGCTAAATCTAATTGACAAACTGAAAATTGAAAAGTATAGGGAGTTAACTGCTAACAACTAGGCTAAGTATAGAGTGTTTATCTGCTATTTACCTTATTAAAAACACATTATAAAACCCAGTAACAATAATCAGATTGAACAGAGTCAACAACATTTTGTCTCCATGGATTTGGAGATTGTAACCTAAGAAGTGACATCATTCTCTTAAGTTAATAGCATTTCACACACAAAATCTATGTATGCTAGGAAAAACCCCGACCAGACAGTGGTCAAGGTTGCCACCACTCATTTTCTGCCATCTCACAGCCATGCACTTGCCCACTAGGAGTGCCAAAACCAGTGAACCAAATTGTTCAGTGAAAACTTAAAGTTCATGTTTCAGTAGTTCTTCAAAAGTGGTAGTCGGTAGAAAACCTGTAGACACCTGAAATCCGACCCACATTTTGATGGGTTCAGGTTGCATACAGGTTGGGATTGCCATTAAAAATGTTGGATTGGGTGGACACATTTTACTTTACCCAACTTGCTTGACCGCCTCTTGTGGGTGAGGTTTGAATTAGGTCTATTCAACCCGAAACCCAAATTGTCAGCTCTACTCAAGAAAGGAATGATCCATGACCTACAGACTACATCAGAACAGACTTTTCACCCGAAATAGAGACACTTTGGAGCATCATTCTAGCTATGCATGGGTTAGTAATAAAAACTCTTAAGACCTATAACCAGATAAAATCACTAACAAGATCCTGGTTAGAGAAATAATATTGAAGATGACCACATCACCCTCATATTAAGATAATGATGGTTACAATAATGATACATGACTTCACAACTAATTACACTAGAATTTATATAAACAACAGGACCCAGAAAAAATGTCTCCACATCATGACAACTGACAAGTGACTTGAACCTACTCTTTATGACCCTAAAGCATGCATGGCAAAGGATTGCGACAAGTAACCCTCTAACACATGTTTCAGATTTGGTTACCACATGTAATTAGCTAAATCACATGATCCAAGTGGTCCTGGATTTACCTCCAGTTTCATTCACCTTTCGAATCACTGAATGAGAACCACAATGTGGGAATATACTAAAGCAAAAACCCATAGAATAGGTCAACCAAAAAAGATTCCACATAAATATCCTTATTCGAATACCCCAGCAAACATACAAATCAACTTTTTAATTCAATTACTAAATATAACAGTTTGGAAATGAAATTAAAATTCTGAGCATAGAGCTGGATCCAATTAAAAAGGTCCAATCAGAGTTTGACAACGAAACTACGAAATGGGAGAAAGCACATTATAACGAACCAACTCAATCCCAAATACAAGTGCTAGAACAGATTCTTGGAGCAGAGCTATTATATAGAGCATAGTAACATCTAGAGTGGTTCCACTGAGTGATTTAAAGACAAATCTTCTGGGAAAAGAATAGAAGATCTATTCACAATACAAGTGGCAAGACATAATTTCTACAACTTAGGAGGATCTTATCACTTTATTTTGTCTATGAGTTTTCTTTTTCTTTTTTTGGAACCTAATAACTTCAACCAATACTTTGGCCATGACATTCAAGCTAGAGCTGGCAATTTGGACCAGCAACCAAAATCCGGTTTGCATTTTTGCGGTTCAGGTAGCAAAAATAGATCATATTAGTTTTTGAGTCGAGACGGCAAACCCAAAACCCGTGTGGACCCGCACATGTTTCAGGTAGAGGTGGCAGTTCCAGGTTTGAGTTGAAAAGGCCTAAACAATCCGATACCTGGCTGAAATTGGTCGGTCCCATATTATGGGACTCAAATTCGCAAAAATGTGGGTTGGGTTAAACCCAAATCCAGATTGTTTAAAATAGCAATTTTCAAGTATGTTTCAAATGAAGAAAGGTTACATATAAAAAGAAAAGAAAAGAAAAAACTATTTACAGAAAAGCATGTAAGATTCAACACTAAGATGCACAAACTATATTATAGTGTTAGTCATGAGTCAACTATATAAATCAACTCCAAAAGTGACATATAATAACCAGTCTGCATGTATGTTCTACTTACCACGCTCAGCAAGCAAGCAATATCTCTGTTCATTGAAAAACCATTGCTCGGGCTGCCTCTGGAAACCATAGCAAAGTCGTTTCCATGTTTTCATCTCCTTGACTTCTTGTAGCTAATATTTAACGCAAACAACTTTGCTTTTCCTATTTAACTAAATAAGTATACTAGAAAACTTAAGCATGTAACCCACTGATTCCAATTTTCGCAAATTTAGGGTGGAAAGCTAAATTCAAGGCACAACACAAAACTTTCATTTGATGAATCGAGCATCAAGAACCAACCTCAAATTCAGTGACACCTGGATTAAAGCAAAACTTTTCCTGGAGGATAGAATATTTTGTTGCTATCAAAATGAATATATAACGGATTAGATTCAAGACACGAAGTATTTTACCATTTCACATTCAATAAAGTCGAAGATCTGTCCCATCAGCATCAAGTTCAAAAATACGAAAAACATAAACTTCTTAAACAAAATTAGTACTTCCAACAGGCAAAAATTGATCTCTTAAGCAATAATTCAACAGTAAGCAACCACTGATCAAATCAAAATCGTGCACAAATGCTTAAACATTACACATCTTAGCACATAAATTTCTTTGAAATTTAACATGAAATTCTAAAAATAAGAACTAATCCATGAAATAACTGAGAGAGAACAGTCATTCCTGTCAAATAGCAGCCAAGTTATAGGGTTCAAATATACACAAATACATTAAATCAATTCTGCAAAATTGATCTCTGAACCAATAATTCGATGGTTACATTATCAAATCAAACTCGTGCACAACATAAACATCAAATACTACACACGAAAAACAAAGCCAGAGAAATGGAAATAGACCTCTCGGCGGCGGAGAAGTTGGTGGAGACATCGTCGCTGCAGCGACCACTCCTCTTCTTCTTCTTCTTCTTCTTCTTCCCTCCATATCTCAAACGATCAAACCCGCCCAAATTTTAGGGCGCCAAATCTGCCTTCCAAAACGGCGCCGTTTTTTAAGAAAACTCTAACGACAAGTCATTAGAAATTAAAAAGAAACTTATTTTTCCGTTAAAAAAAAAAAAAAAAAAAACTTATTTCGGGTAGTTAGTGCTTGTTTGGTCTTTTAGTTTGACACTACTTCACACTAAAAGAGAAGTGAGCTACGTTTGAGTGAAATTTGGAAATGAAAGTCTTCTTTTCTTTCTCGACGATAAAGATACGATATACACTATACTTATATATGTATTCATTTTTCATATCAAAACTTATTCAAGTATTTGTTTTATTTTACTTTTTAAACTTATAGACATTTTAAATTTGTTCAAGACTTCGAATTGTGCACCATTTTTATCTAACGTATGTGTTTTTTGTTTTCTAGAAGAATCAAATACAGATCGAGAGAATTTAAAAGAAAATCACGACATGAAAAAAAAATTTTTATACAGAAAGATGTTTTTAAAATGGCCTAAGGAACCTATACAAGATACCAACAAACAGTTTTCCACACAAACGAAGAATTTTTTGTGCAAAACGTTCAACTACTAAAATTATAAAATTTGTCTAACAAACTATGTTGGCATTTCATTCATAAACATGAAAATACCAAAATTTTCAAACAAAACAGTACGTGAGCTCTAAACATTTCACACAAACCCGTATGAATACATGAACTCTTTTCACTTTACTGGTTCGTTTTCGTTCAATGTAACTGGGTACAAAATCCATGAAACATGAAAAAGAACATATGAGAGGCAAATCCATTACCACATGAAACCCCAAAAAAAAAAACACATAAATGGCACTGTAATAGTCTGGTTTATTTTCATCTTCTTGTAAACCAAGTTCAAGTGTCAAAAGAGGCTATTATATGTTCATGCCTTCATGTCCTAAGAAAAATTAGCTTCCATCTTCAGTCCTGGATTTCTTCCTTCTTTGGCTTGCCTTTGAGGTACCATCCCAAACCACCAAGGAGGGTCACAGTGCCGGCCAAAACTGCATAGTTTCGGGCCTTGTCGGTGGATACTTTCTCCGCTCCAGAGGAAGCTGAGGCGCCGCTTGGTTTTGCATCAGCCACGGGAGCTTCCGTGGTCGCAGTTGGTTTCTCTTCTGGTTTAGGACCCTGTATTTGTTTCAATTTCAATCAGTTATGCATGGGTTACATAAATGAAATAACAATTCAAGCAAATTAGCCTACATAATAAGCTTTAGTGTTAGAAGTAGCAATTTGGTCTCAAACCCATGGGCACCTGAAACCCGGGTTCGAGACACATGAAAAAGACGCAACAAATTTTGGCTCGGGATTAGGGTTTGATGTTGTTTTTTAAGAAACTGCAGATCGGTTCGAGCAAACTCCCTCGAACCTGCAAATTATACATTTAAAACCTGAACGAATCCGCACGCCTGTCGGCTCGGGTTCAAATTCTACATTACATTTTTTACTGAATGTCAAGTGCGTAATTACTATTAGCTATAAATAGAAATCATATCAGATGTATTTATATCCAGGTTCTTAAGTTCTGATTCTGTTTTTAAAGGAGAGAAATAAGATATCAAGCAATGTGTACGGCAGCAAAGAACTTTATAAAGGGCAGGCAGCGATCATACCTTGCGTGCAAGCTTCTCCAACTTTTCTTGCTCAGTTTTCTGCCATAATACAACAGTAGTATAAGATCGACAATAATATATTAAAATCTTAAAAATTCATCAAAATCAGAATAACTGTCATGGAGGTAGTGATGACTCAATTTCTATCTCTCTGCACACGCAGAGGGATATATGTGTGTGGGCGATAGTGCGATACTCTCCATCCCAAAATAAGTGTCTTCGTAACTTTTTTTGATAAAAATAAAGAAAAAAGTTGTGTAAGATTCCTCTTGTACCCCCATTGAAATGTGTTGTAACAAACGTACATAGCAACTAACTTAATATAGTGACAATATTGGTATTCCAAGCAAACCTAATTTGTTAAATTATTATATGAAACATGACACTTATTTTGGGACACGAAGAGTGTATCTAAATGAGGAACACACATTCCACACTTGAGCATAAAAAATTCAAATAATAGCAGGAACTTTGGCCTTGATACAATTGTTCCTTAGCCAGAGAATGATCTAACATAATCAATCCCATGCACAAGACAAAATTGCAGCATGAAGAAATTACAAAAAATCTGAATGCAAAGGATAAAGGAAAGGGGGAAATCACATGAATGTATCATAAATATGGGAGCAGCAAAATATTATCAAAAGGATAACTACAAAATACGTACAAATTCAAAAGCTGAGTTCATTGCACATGGAATCAGCAGCCAAACAATATTAATAAGTAACAGCTCAAAAAGTAGATTACGTCAATAGATATCAAATGAAATAGGAGATTACCTTAATGTATATATTCTCTGCAGCCTTTTCCTCCTCACTCAGAATTTTGCCACCACTTGAGAACCTCCGAGATACATATCTTGCAGCCACCCTCATTGCCATTATAGCTGATTGTTATCTACAAACAAGATAACAGAAAATGTGAATCTTACAAAAATTTACAACTTCATTACATGATGCAACATGTCCAAAATCTAACACACGTGTTTTTGTTCCCCAACAGCTAATTAACATGGAGCCACGACAATCAATTTCCACAACATACCTTAGGTTAGCCATGAAATTTTTTGCAATTCTTTTAAACATTAAGGTCCTTAACTCTTTCCACTTTATCATCTCCCCTTAACTACACTCCATACTACCAGATAGCATCTAAGCATATCACCGCCATCTAAAAAGTAGCAAAACAAGCTTACTAAAATTTGATGCAGAAACACAACTTGATTGATGTTACAAATTCAGCATAAGTGATAATAGAAATATCTAGAGATCTTAATGGCCACGGCCAGTACTCAATTCAAGCACTGAATCTCCAATTTACAGTCTATAACTTGCATAATCATACTGTAAAAAATTAAATCAATATCAACAAAACAACTGAAGATCGGTGGTAATGTTAAGAGCTCAACAGATTTACATCATGGTGGAAAATATTAATGTACATCAACACAAATTTCTTCTGTATAAAAGGAGATAAAATTTACAGTTAAAACTGCAATTTATTTCCTTCTTAGTGAATTAATGAATCAAACAAGCAAAAAACTAACTAAAAGTCGAACATAGATTACAATGTTGCGACAATTCATCATCAATGACCTCATCTGCATATAAACACTCTTCGAAACTATACAGAACCTCAAAAACAAATCAGTAACTTAACACTAATGAAAATTACAAAAATAAAAACTATATGCCTATATAAAAAGGAGATAAAATTACTGTTAAAACTGCAAATCATTTCATTAGAGTGAGCTAATGAATCAAACAACCAAAAATGGACTGAAAATGGAATATAAATGACAATGTTGAGCCAGTTCATAAACAAAGATCTCATAATTAGCATATAATAGTTCATCAAAACTATATAAAATCTCTAAAATCTGCAACTAAACCTAACAAATTGTAGCACATGGCAAACCTATCACAGAAATATAACCAGATAAAAACGTTTAGAGCTGCAGTTAAAGCTGCAATCTATTTCTTCGGAGCAAGCTAAAGAATCGAATAAGGAAAAAGCTAGCTACAAATCTATGCCAGTTCATCATCAACAACTTCATCATAAGTACAAAATCATTCATCAAAACTATATAAAATCTAAGAAATATGCAACTAAAAAATAAACTATCGCAGAGACTTAAACAGGAAAAATCATTTCGCAAACATTTTCTTCTACATAAAAAGGAGATAAAATTACTGTTCAAAACATATTTCTTCTGAAGCTGACGAATCAAACAAGCAAAAATGAACTAAAATACAATAGTAATTACAATGCCACATCAGTTTATCATCATCTACCTCATCGTTAGCACATACTCGTTCATCAACACTACATAAAATCAAAGAAATCTGCAACAAGAAATAACAAAATCGACATACAAAAACACTAATTCAAACAGAAACTTACCCAGAAAAAATCATTTCGCGCACAAAAACTAACTAAAAGCGAATAGAATACACAATGTTGCGCCAGTTCATCATCGAGCTCATCGTAAGTACAAAATCGTTCATCAAAACCATATAAAATCTCAAAAATCTGCAACAAACTCTAGCAAAATAGAAACAGTAGCTTACCAAACAGTTGCGGACGCAGAAGAAATGAAGAAAATGGAGTAGGGTTTGGTGGTTTTAGAAGACGGAGCCGATCGGACCAAGTTGCGGGAACGAGAAAATTATACTAAATCTTGACCGTTTGATTCTAGGGGAGGATCGGTTCCGTGGAGGACGGTGTATGATAAGAAATTGCACCTTGTTTTGTTTTTTTTAATGGTCCTTCAATTATCTATTTTGTTAGGAATTAACATCCAATATGATTTTTGTTTCAATTTGATCCATTAACGTTGATCAAATTATGTTTGAAACCGGTCTAATTTGAATCTACATATTAAATTGACATGACAATTTTCTTACACAAAAAGTGTTGATGTTCAAGTTAACTAGATTACTATTTTATTTGTCCAAAAATTAGTGTTTTGTTGTTTTATACTTTTTTGCAACAAATTAAGTGTCATCCTTAAAATAGGTGATATATCACGTGTAGTTGTAGATATAAGATAGATATAAAACACTCTCTATATTTCTTTTGTTTAATTTGGTTCCTATAATAATAATAAGTTTGTTATAAATTGGCTCATTAAAAAGTGTAGCCAATATAACTTTAGATGATTCGATACGGAATAACATAGTGGGAATAGCAAATAAAAACTTTGTTGCTGCAAAGTTTGGATCAGGTGGTGCCTGTGAGGTTGTTTGGACGGCTAGGGATGATAGAAGAGGACGGCTAGATGGTTGCTACCGGGGTAGGAGGTAGGGGAATGGAAGGTGACTCTGGTGAAAGCTTTGGCGATTAGAGAAGCGCTCTCTTGGATTAAAGAGTTGGGATGGAGGAAGATCGTAACGTAGAGCGATACATTTTAGGTGATCTCATATCTCATGTTAATGTTCATATAGATGATTGCCATTTGTTATGTCAATGCTATAAAAATTGTTATTTTGTGAATTGTTTTGTAAATATGTTGGCACATTTGAATGTAAGAGCCTCCAGTTTTATGTTTGTTCGTAGGGTTTGTGGTATATCAAAATGTCATTTGAATATAAATCAGATTGTGTTCGATGATCTGAATTAATAATATAGAATTGCTTTTCTTTAAAAAAAATCTAAATAATTTGAAATCTAAATTATAAAACAAAAATAAGATAATTTTCAAAAAAAAAAAAAGAGAACAAAAATAAGATGAGTTTTAAACATGGTCTGAATCATGGGCTTATTTTAGTATCCCGGCCCAATCAAAGGTCCACGTCATCCAACGGCTTATCTGACGTGTCGCACAACAATTGGTCTTCCTTAACTTGATCGCAAGAAGAGCCAGTGCTAACGTGCGCCGTATAAGCTCGCTTCACATAACCTGCACCCCTTACCGCCTTTTCCACGCCGGTTGTTTGTTTCCCGGGAAAAATCCATCAAGAAAACAAAACGAACCAACAACACCTCAAACCCCATGGCCATTCGAGCCACTGTAACAAAATTTCCATTAGATCCTGATACGCAGGAAGCCTCGGGCCTCCCATGGGGCGTGACGGTGACGCCGTTCGCGTTGGTGGACGAGAATGGCGCGCCGCCGGTGTACGGATGCAACGGTCACTTGCTTCCGAGGTGCGAGAATTGCTGGGCGTATTTCAATGCAATATGCGAGCTCGATCGGTGGGCTTGGAATTGCTCTGTGTGTGGAACCCTTAACGGACTCTCCTCCCAGGCTATCGCTCGATACTCGCATCCACAGTCCTGCCCGGAGACGACGTCATCGTTCGTTGATCTCGAGCTGCCCGGTGAGTCGACTTGGAGATTTTTGTTTGCTCGCTTTCGAACATTTGTTTGTTATGCCCGACTCAAATTCAATCAAAGGATTTATTAGTTTTCTTTCTTCACGTTTTGTTGATATTATACTTGGAAATTGGAAATGATTTCTGTTTAAACTTATGAAATGTACATGAATTTCGATTCAGAGTATTTGGTTTAGGTTTTCTTTTTCCTGTGTGGTTGAAACTATACTTGAAATTGGAACTGATTTCTGTTTGAAGCAATGAAATGTACATCAATTTTGATTCAGTATAATTTTTTTCACGCTTGGGTGAGATTAGACTTGAAAATGGAAATGACTCCTGTTTAAACTAATGAAATGTACATGAATAACTGTATCGATTTATGTTTTGCAAATTTGTCTTGAATGACCTTAAGCAGTTCTATAGAATCGACCATTTTCTTTATAGTCTTAGTAACTGAATTAGGAAAATGAAAGGAATATTTGTAATTTTTAGTTTATGTTTGTTTTTATTTCTTCCATCAGTTCAGCTAATGTGTTATTGTATTGTTAGTTGCTTCATTGGGCAGAATTGTTGTGATGGGGTTATGAATATGTTTTTTTTTTCTTCTTTGTTTCAGATGAAGAAGGGGAAGGAGAGTCAATTAAAGCTCGGGCGGTGTATGTGGCAGCTATTGATTTGTCTTGTATGATCTCAATAATTGTATACTGTGGTTGTTTTGGTTAATTTTCTGCACCCATTATTTATTCAATTAGTTTCTTGTTTTAATTGAAGTGATCTGCAATTAAAATGATACTTACTTGAATTTTTGAAAGTTAATCACATTTTGTTGAAGTGGGCGATGTGTCCCACATCGGAAAAGTATAAAGTTAAGTGACTACATATAATGATGCAAGTGAAACCCTACTAACAAGGTTGACCTTTTAGTAGTGGAAGCCCAAACCATTGTATGTAGCCCATTATTGAAATTTAACACATTTTGCATGATGAAATATGTTGTATGTTTATGTGTTATGGCTTTTACTGAATTTTACACTGAACAACAACAATGATAAGATGTTTTACTATCTTTTATCGTTGAGTAGTGGTTGGGTTTATTAGTGGTCCATATTGACAACGTTAGTACGTCACTGCTTGGTTGACTAAATTTGAACAAAAAGATTTGTAAATCATGTTGTGGCCAGTTTATTTGTTCTTGTTTCTGTTATTATTTTATATCTATACCAAGCTTTTCCTCTATCTACCGTGCTTACATTTACATTAATATTTGGAGATTTAACTTGTTCCTTTCTATCAAGACGGAACTCTAGTAATTACATTCTGCTGGATTTATGCAGCCTCTGACGAATTTTTGGAACTTATAAAAAGTGCACTCTTAGCGGCTTTAGAAGGTTGGTAACTGCTAGATCATAATGATTTCCAATCTCAGTTCTGGCCCAAGTTCCATCCTTCAATTTGAAATACTTTTTTTTTTTTTTTTTTTGCAGCTCTCGGGCCTGGTTCATTGTTTGGTCTAGCTACTTTCAGCCACAAATTAGGGCTGTATGATGTACAGGGGCCCATACCTATCGTAAAGAATGTTTTCATTCCCCCTGATGCAGAAGGCACCTTTCCAATTGAGCTCGAAGACATCATGCCTTTGTCACAGTTTTTGGCGCCGGTAATGCTGTGTTATATCAACTTTTAATTTTTAGCTCGAGTAGGAAATTACTTATTATTACCAAAATCATGTACAAAATGTGAGTAATTCACATTCTACCTCCGTTTCAAAATAAGTTAGTTCTTCGCACAAATTAAGGAGTAATGTAAAAGACCTAATTAATCTTATATAGTTGTGTTTGTACTAATTAATTACTCGTAATAATAAATGCTATATATGGGAATGATGAAAGGGTATTACTGTAAAAGTTATTTGCATTTTTTTTGTTGAAATTGTAAAATGACACTTGTTTTGAAACGATTTTTGGCTTTTCAAATGACATTTATTTGAAATGGCGGTAGTATTTTTTTGTGCAATCCTTATTGAACTGCTATTGACAGGTGGAAGCCTTTAAAGATCGTATCGCATCTGCACTTGAAACACTAAGACCATCAACTTCATGGGAGAGAACCTCAGGTGCAGGACAAGGACTAGATAGTGGTGTTTTGATGGGTGGCCGAGGTTTTGGGACAGCAATGGAAACCATTTTCAGTTATCTCGAATCAGAATATGGAAGCACATATGCACTAGGTATCGTAGTGTTTAAGTTTCATATAACTCTAATTTTCCTGAGGAAGTGTAAGCTTTAATCATACGTTTTCCTTTGTTCCATTATGTTCTTTCAAGGGACATATGCTATAATTTGCATTTGAAATGAGTGCAGCTAGAGTCTTTGCCTTCTTATCTGGTCCTCCTGATTATGGAGCGGGACAACTAGATACTAGACGATATGGTGAGCAATATGCCAGTAAAAGAGAGGATGCCGACCGTGCTTTACTTCCTGAGCAAACTCCATTCTACAAAGATCTGGTAATTTTGTTTGTCTTCTTCTTGTTGCACTCTTGGCTCTATGTTTCAGGAAGGATAAAATTTGACGTTTATTTTATAGGCTGCTGTTGCTGTGCAAGCAGGTGTATGTGTGGATGTATTTGCAGTTACAAATGAGTATACTGACTTGGCATCTCTGAAGTTCCTAAGCATTGAAAGTGGAGGCTCATTGTTCTTGTATTCAAACACTGACGATTCTACTCTTCCCCAGGACATGTGAGTATATCATGAAATAACTATAATTCTGGATTTTTAATGATCCTTAAAGGGCTTGTTCAAGCGGCAAGTATAGGCTCAAGTTCTGGAGTTTTCATGGCTACGCACCTTAATAAGCATAGGCTCAAGTTCTATACCCGATTTAAGCAAACACCCCTTGGTGCCATCCCTGTGCTTGGCTGGCCCAGTAATTACCTGGGCCCTGGGGTATGTGGGATAGCTGGACTGATTGTTCCCAGAGTCAGTCAGACTCAGAGCAAAGCTCAAGATACCCTATCATATATTATTTAAGTCTGGGATCTTTTGATTTTTAAAGTAGCATTATACACTCAATACTGGCAAAGAAGGGATTATATCCTTTAGTTCTGATAAATATCTTAGTAGCTGGTAGCTGAGATTTATTTATCTTCTGGTATATGTCATGATACTGATAAACATATTGAAATGACTTTTAAATGATAAAGATACCAGTTTTCGTTGTTTTCATGCATGCAAGTAATGAAATAAAACATGTGATAGTTCAACTTTTGCATCTGCATTTTCTTTATTATAATGTTTTCATACTTTTCAGTCGTGTTTTTGCAGTTACCGGATGCTAAGTCGACCATATGCTTTTAACTGTATACTGCGTTTGAGGACTTCCTCAGAGTTCAAACTTGGTCATAGCGTAAGTAATTGAATTGTGCTTGTGCCTGTACTTGTCATTGCAGTTTTACAGCTTACCCTTATACTTGCACTTTCTTTTTGCAGTATGGTCATTTCTTTGCAGATCCGCAGTATGAAAATGTTCAGCACATCATTTGTTGTGATTCATATGCCACATATGTTTATGACTTTGATTTCTCCAACAATGTTGGATTTTCCAGGTAAAAGTTTATCTTAGCCAAGCATTTTTAATACAAGATGTTTTAGCAGAAAGTTTAAAGATAATTTTGATTTCAATAGAGATTTTTCAATTACAGTAAGATCGCATCAAGGATCAGCTCTCAGCCCTTTCCTTCTTGCCTTAATCATTGTGTATTTTTTTGCCAATGAGTTAATACCAAATTAGATAGATAGGGTGAAACACTGAAATCTAATTTTCTTATTCTGATCCTTTCTCAATCTATCCAACTATTTTTCTTGTCTTTGTTAATTAAGGTATTCATAAACCGCTTTGATGTTTTCTCCCTCTCCATCTTATCGGTTTTCTAAATTAATATTATTCAGCCTTTGATACCATGTGCTGCCTGTTTGGTATGCGGTGCGATTAAATGCAGTTATATTTTTACCTATCTATATAAAAAATTGCAATGTTGAAAGTGATCTTATAATGCTTATTGTAGACATGCTTCAGAACCTCCTATGATACAGATTGCATTCCAGTATACTGTTGTTGTGCCTCCTGAGGAGCTTTCAAGTTCTGCATCTGTTTCTTCAAGTAGGTACGATTAATCTATCAAACTGCAGTTTGCCTTGCATTGAATCTATAATGAAAATATTTATGGTTGCATTTGGTCAGTAATAGTTGAAAGCCTGATTTGATATTATTTCCTTCCCATGAGATATGCTACCTATATTTCAGAGCTCGGGTACTGCGGTTTTCCTTCTAAAAATTGTAGTGTGAAGTAAGAATGTGAGTTCTGGAGCTCCTTTTACGTTTTTAAGTTCTCTATAAGCAATCTCAGATTCTCGATTGCTCATATTAGATAACATATTTCTATTTTATTTCATTCTTTTATAGTGCTTTCTTTGATAGGTTTTCACTCCATGGCACTAAAAATTTATGCTCCCTCCCCTCCAAAATCAGTATCTTGTTTCTCTTGAATTTTTTTCCCTAGAAATGAGAGTAATCTTTCATTTTTATGAAGTTAGTTATGCATGAATTACCAATAATATCTCTATGATAAGCTAGTCAGTATTCCTTGAGTTTGTTACAATAAATGCACATAGGGGTATGCCGATAAATAAAAAATGCATATAGGGGTATTGTCCACCACTAACTTCTTATTTTTTCTCAAAAAGCATTTCAAGATACCCATTAATTTTCTTGACCATTGAAATAGACTTGTGATTTTCGGGTTAGCTTGATGTGATGTATGTTTATGCAGATCTGAATACTTACTTAAACGACGACTAAGGATTCGAACCATGCAATATGGAGCTGCAGATCGCATTAATATTCTTTATGACAATGTGGACCCTGAAGTAGTTCTATCCATACTTGTTCATAAGGTATTTTTGGGCATGCACTTCTTGTGCACCTCTCCTGTGCAAATTTATTTTGTTATATCACTATTCAGGCAAGTTGAATTTTAACGAATTGTTGCTCATATGCTGATATGCACGATTCACTCTTCAGGTTATATTGGCCTCTTTGGATCAAGGAGTTCGGGAGGCCCGAGCATTGCTTCATGATTGGCTAGTTATTCTCACAGCTCAATACAATGACGCTTATAAGATTGTCCAGTACAAGAATGGAAGTTCATTAACTGCCCAGCTTGATGTGGAATTCTCAAAATGCCCACAATTACAAGCATTACCTCGCCTAGTATTTGCTTTGCTTCGGAATCCTCTTCTCCGCTATCACGAGGAAGGTGTCCATCCAGATTATCGGATCTATCTACAATGCCTTTTCAGGTACTTGGTTCTTTGACATCACAGACTCAATTCTTTTTCTCTATTCTAGTAGTATTTTTAACAGGGTTGGCAATTCGTTTTGAGATCTCCCCCTTACATGTGTAATTATATCATGGGTGTTTCACAAGTCCAAAACGAACGCAACACCACTATTAAGCCCAAACATGCTAAAATCGTGTAGCGCCCGTGTTGGATCACGTGTCTTGTCCCAAGTCACCGACTCTAATTTTAACTTCTTATAGCATCCACTGCTCTACTTTTGCATCTCTTCTCTAATGGATGTTTTAAATTATGTCATGTAGTGCTCTGGAACCAAGCTCCCTTCATCGTGCTGTGTATCCAGTTCTGACATCCTACTATTCCCCAGATAGACTAGCATATCCACGACACTCGCTGAGCCGTGCTGCTCTAATAACCAGTGGCAGTCCGATATTTTTCCTCGATGCATTCACAACTCTAATCGTGTTTTACTCCTCAACTGCTGACCCTTCACTTCCTTTCCCTCCACCTCACGATTGTAAGTTGTTTATCAAATGCTATTTAGCAGTTTCTAAAAATAGAAATGTTGCCTCGCTGAAAGAAAATTTATTTATCCTGCAGGTCTGTTGCGGTCTACCATTAACAGATTAAAGCAAGAAAGAAGCATCACTTCGAAACTCATATTCATTCGGGGAGGTCATGATGATGCAACAGCTTTTGAAAACTATCTTATCGAAGAACAAGATGTTGACGGACTTGGCCTCCCGAGTGTCATGGGTTTTGTTTCCTTCCTTGAAGAAATAACGCAGAACGTGTTGCGATACATCAAATAGAACACTAACCACTAATTACAAAGTCAGACAATTCACAATTCTCAAGTCGGACAAGAAATATGACATTGCTTGTGATCGGCTAATCACAGTTTTGAAGCTCTTGATGGGAATCAGAAGATTGTTTCAAAGTTCTGCTCTTGCAAACTATACTGGACTTACTATACTGTCTGAGGTACACTCCTCTCCTTTATGTAAATTACAATTTCGGGTTTGGACATCAATACAGGTGAATCAAATTATCGAAGTATGCAAAGAAGAGTTACATTTTGTTCGTTACGTCTAAATGCTTCCCATTTCTGGGATTATACACCTAGTTTAAGTGTGAATTGCAGATAAATAAGTTAATCTTGGCCTCTTTTGCCGATAACTTGTTATACTCATTTTTTCGTGACAGCTCCCTACATTAGTTGTTGCCCAAAAATGTTATGTAAGTTTAGATAAGTATATGGTAATTATCTGCAATTTGTAAGTTTGATTGTTATAATTGTTGGTGTTTCTGAATTTTTGTGAGATGTGAGTGATGCAATGTATTTGGTTAGCATTCAGAAAAAATGCATCCTCTATGTATATAACTTGTTTGGTTTGTAATTGTAAGTGGATGGACAATTTTTTAGGTTTTTTTCCCCTTCAAATGTGTTTGTTCTTTAGAATCACAAAGCATATTACAAATTCCAATCTTATTGTATAACAACTTTTTCCATAGTTTCTGTTGGGGCTGACCATTTGGACAGTAGTTTAATTGGGTTAATTTGTGTAATTTTGACCGCAATTATTTATACATATTGGTCGTGTTGTGTCAATCTGCTAATAAATAGTTTGTATTCATGTTGTGTAATTCAGCGTGATGTAATAATCAGGACGGGTTCAAATTGTTTATTGACCAACATGACACTAGCAATACCCGTGAACGTATCTTCACCCCTAGTTTCTACTCTTGAAATCTTTGTAGTATGTCAGTGAAAATATGCACTCAACACGACATAAACACAATACTCAACACGACATGAATGCAGTGCGAAATATAATAAAAATATGAGCATAATTTCGCCTAGCCCATTTAGATCACATTATCATATATACATGTTACGAATTTACTGGTTCCACCCGCTCGATTTGAGGACAAGATTGTCATAATCCTAATCCGAACAATCCATTTAAAACTAGGAGCAACATTTTATTCATAGGTCATGTTCGTATTGTGTTTTAAAAGTTAAATATTATGTTAAACATGTCAACTCAAATCCAATTATTAAATGGCTGGAAGGACGCAACAACATCCTGGTCGTCATGAGTGTCGACACGATAGACTTGACCCATTTGATTAACATCAGCAAATTTTTACCAGACATGGTTGAATAGTTACGTTTATATTCTTAAATGAAATACACGACCAGTTTAAGTAGACAAACAAACAGGTTCGACACTACTTTTTTTTTAATTATTAAGTGAATTGAGCTAGTCAATACAAAATTAGTCGAACGTGTCACGTGTCAAGAGCAATGATCCAAATTGTTAGGAGTAAATGATTTTTTTTTTCCTTTTTATTTTTAAAATAATGATCTAGGGTTTGGCCGTTGCGATATATTGACAATAAGGCCAAAAACTGATAATTCTTTACCCAACTTCACGGGGACAAAAAAGTTTCAACTTCCAGATTCGGAGCGTCTCTACAGTTTCGCTCCACCGCCAAATTTCAATTCTCAGATTCGGAGAGTCGCTACTTCGGTACTTTCTCTCTCTCTCTCTCTCTCTCTCTCTCTCTCTCTCTAAACCTTCTTCGCTGCCATTTCTGTAACTCCAAATCTTCTGTTTGCTATGCGTGCGTGTTTCCATTTCTAAATTGGACTTTCTGCTTTGCTTTCCCTTCATATGAGCCTGAATTTGTCGAGTTTTAGGTTTTCGAACTTTTAATTACTTCAATTTAGTATCTGGATGGAGTTTTTGATTTCAGAGACCGATAAATTGGAAGATATAGAGCTTTGAACGAACAGCTTTGAAGAAAAATGTGATTATTATGTGCATTAAAATGAGAGTTATACAAATAAAACTATGCTCCATGTAGCAGGAACATATTAAACATTTCTGTTGTTTTGACATATTTGTGTTTGGTGTGTTTCTAAAGTACTTATCATAGAATTTCTTTTTATGGGTGAGAATTTGTATGGAGTTTGATCAAGGAAACTAATAGGCTGCTGGTTTGCCTGCGAAGTAAACTAGTACTATTTGTTTTTTTAGAGCTACTATGGGGATGCCGTTTCTATTTCAATGAATGGTGAACTGATAATATGCATAATTAGGTTATTTGATAAACGTATTGAATAGTTTGATCGAGGTTTTGGTATTTTTTTCATACATGAAGAGGATGAAAAGGGAAAGGATAGTGAGTGGAATTTGGAATAAATGGAGAGTGAGGGTAGAGATGAGTTATCGTGAAAACCAGCTAAAGTCTGCACTCGTTGCTAAGTTGTTAAAACTGATTGTACGGATTGTCGGATTTCCTTGTATATAATTGGAGATCCTACTGCATAAGCATAATTAGCTCTGCAGTTCTACATCTTACTTTATGTTACCAAGTATATATTCTTTAACTTTATTTGTGTTAATGATCAGGTTTAGTAGAGAAAATTTAATTATTGAATTTCGGATATATTTTACTGGCAATGATAAAGATACTGGTACTGGTCCTTGGAATCTCAGTTACTATGTATTAATTCATTGCAGGAAGATTTAGAGTTGGCACATTCAATTTGGAAGTGCTTTTTATGTCTTAATGATTCTAAATAGAATTTTGGGCTGTTCTTTGTTGTTCGTCCTTGCATTTCCTTGGAGCATTATGTGATTGTCTCCATGTTTTGTTCTATTACCTGTTCACTAGATCTTATATCTTATATGCTTCTTCTGCTGTTCTTACATTATTGTGGGGGTAATGATCCCATTGGGATGAATATAATATAAGTATTAAACTTGCCAATATTTTTTTTGGACAGCAATCTTGCTCTGATTACAAGAAATTCATTTCTTGCTTTTTTGCACCACCTTCATATTCCCCGTAGTTATCATTCAGAAATCTCTATAACCTGTGTCTATAAGTACTGCTACTAATATTATCATTACCCCTTTAGTACAAGTCTTTCACATTGCAACCCCTTGAGTCGTATTCATGACACGGGTTCAATTGAGATTCGTATTCTGCTACTTCTATTGGCCTTTCATTTTGTTTCCTCCTTTCAATATGTGTATACTTCTTCCCATGAATTCTTCTGGCCTCTGTGCCTTCTTCACAGTTGCCTTGCAAGCTTATTCTCTTAGAAACATAAGATGCAAAGAGCAAAGGCAAATGCATCAGCAGCTTCCACTAGTGAGCCTGAAAAGACAGCTGACTATGATGAGAAAGTTGATTATGATGAAGACAATGATGCCGAGGACCCAATGGAAGAAGAAGAAGAAGTTGAGTATGAAGAAGTAGAGGAAGAAGTGGAAGTGGAAGAAATAGAAGAAGAGGTAGAGGAAGAGGTGGAAGAAGAAGAGGAGGAAGAGGAAGAAGAAGAAGAAGAAGAAGAAGAAGAGGAAGAGGAGGAAGATACTAACAATGCC
>JAYMTE010000233.1:0-21085 GCA_036897545.1 Pelargonium fulgidum
ATATCAGTTAACTGATATACATTTTTCTATATATATATTTAAAATAAAACACTAACAGACATTGTTGGCACAAAACTAGTTAAACATAATTTTCATACAACAATTTTCTCTAAGTATAAGTGAATAATTTGTTTTAAAAATCGCAACCATATACATTGATTCTATGATAAAACACATGAGATAACGACTCAAAAATAAAATTTGATTATTATTATTATTTTATATATATAAAGACATGTTCATCATAGCAATTAGCAAGTTGCAAAGATAACCAATGGAGTCCATGAAAAACATAGATGATCTTAGTTTACATGATGGATTCAAAATTCCAAAGGAAAATTGTGTTGAAAATATGCATATACGAGAAACAAAACATCATAAGTCATCCATTTGTCTTTATTTATTTATTATTTTGCACCGTTCTTTTACTAAGGCACTATTTAATTTAATGATTGACGCATGTACATCTCGTATGTGTATATCTTTTATATATGTGTATAAACGTGTGAATTAACAATCTTGATTTTTCAATCACCGATAGACTTGAAGACATTTATCGATACATAAGTTTATATAAAACTGACATGTATAATGATCTAAGTTAGGAAACACATTCACTAATTTTTATGGTTTAAAATACACCATACGTTTTCTATGTTTGTCTATACATTTTCTTTTATATTTGTCATCACTAAAATTTTAAAATCCGCAATATGGCTTTAATAGTTAATCTTTATTCGACTTGCAATGAGTCCTTCGTTTATCTTTACTCGCGAAATATATTACTTGAACAAATGATTTCGCGTATATCTTTCACATGCTCATGTCTCAGAATGAGTTGAAATTTTGTGAGGCCAAACAACTTTGCCTAGTTCCTCAACCTTTATTTTGCATTTTAAGATAGTATATTTGCTTTTCAAATCTAGCATTTTATTTGTAATAAGATCATATTTAATTTTCAAATCATTTTATTTTTAATAGGAACTAAGTACAGTTGCTATGTAATATTCACATTTTTCCTATAAAATTGTTCTTCAGCTGAAACCTTTTTTATAGTATTTTATTTGTAGTTCAAAGCAATGAAAATTTGAAAGAACATGCACAAAAACCATGCAAATGAGTCTTCTCCATTGATTTATACCAAATTGAAACCATAAGTACAAGACCAAGAAACACAAATTAAACACAAAATTTCAGAGCCCCCTCCAACCTTCTCTCCATTGTAGACATGCCCTCTCTTTCTTGCACATCACTTTCACAACAAGTGAAAAAACACAAGAGAAAGGAAATTTACAAAGGAAGCTCTTCTCTATCTTCTTATTTTTCTTCTAATTTCCAGAGAAAATTACATATGGTCAGGACTCAGGAACTGTATAAAAGCATTATAGTAGCAGACACTTTATATATAACGCTCAAACAAGAGGAAGAGGCTTAAGGATCATAGTTACTCAGCTGATATATTTTACAGGTTACCAGCTATAGTGTTACTACTAGGATTCAGATTCGTGCTCGGGAATGAGATTATGCAGCTGTTAGAGGCGGCCCGAGGGAGGCTCCTTGGAAGAACTTGGGAGTTGAAGCGTAGCAGCGTTCGATTTCTTGTTGTTGCCTCTCGGGACGAGAGGTATCGTCTTCATCTTCTTCCTCCTTTGCGTCCCATAGGAATCGAGCGTATGAAGCTAGGACATAGCTGCAAGAACATGAATGCCGGGTTTAGTAGACACGCACAGTTGAGAAAGAACAGACTATTTCAAAGATTCTATGAACAGTTGAATACAACAAGTTACGGGAGAAACTGAATTTTGGAGTTCAGTTAGATCCAATCCAAGACAATTTCATTTATAATTGAAAAAACCCAATTGCAAGATCACATCTTTTAGGGAAAATAAGTTCAAACTCTATCGTTACCTACAATGAGTTGAAAAGCTCTATCTCAAAAGTCAACAATGTAAAACTTGAAATTTTGTGTGAATTGAAAGGTAATCTTAAAGTACTAAGAACACAAACATGTCCAAGAATGTAGTAAGGACACCAAGCCCAAGACCTTAAGATCGTTCCATCCTAGTTAAAATGGCGAAAACCCACATGAAATATCACAACAAAAGCAGCCATTTCTTAATGATTCAATCAATATAATGAACCAAGGAGCCATTTAAGGTACTAACTACAGAACAGCTAAATCAATCCACACAAGACCAATTTAACCAACTTCATGCCTCATGTTACTTATCCATATGAAGAGCTTCAAATGGTCAAATTAAAGCACGAAAAAAGAAGATAAATAAATAAATTGCACATCAAAACAAACACCCATGTGGTTGGCTAAACACACATAGCAAGAATTCAAATACAGCAATTTAACCTGAAATGTTAACAAAAAAGCTTGATCCAATCACTAAAGGTCTAATTAAAGCTACAAAGGGCAACAGTTTGAGATTTCCTAAAATACTAATAAAAACAAACACCAATCTGGATACAAACAAACATAGCAAGAGCTCAAATATAGCAATTTAACTTGAAATGTGAACAAAAATGTTTGATTCAAGTATTGGATCTTAGTCTCTTACCAATCATCTGGGGCTGTTTTCACAGCTTGATCATAGTAATTTTCGGCTCGATTCGCATCCTTCTGGTTCTGCCATATTAGATCAGCATAAAGAGACAACACATTCCCATCACTAGGATCAGCCAAAATTGCTCTCCCACAATACTCCTCTGCTCTGTCCAATTCTCCTCTAACCTAAACAACACACAACATCAAATCTCAGAAACTTCAAAACTAAAACCAATCACAGACCAACAACAACCAATAAAAAAAAGTTCAAATTTTTACTTACATCTTTCAAAAACCTAGCGTAGTTTCCAAGCAACAAAGCGTTCCCTGGGTTGGCTTCGATCATCTTCTGGTAATAAGCATCAGTACTATCACTCCCATGGTTGTTACTCTCAAAACCCTCAGACCCACCACCATCTCCGCCGCCGGAACCTCTGCCTCCGCCGCCGCCGCAGATCTTGCCACCGTCACTCCCATTTCCACCGCCCATAACCAGAGTCTGCAGCACATTCCGCTCCTTGCCCACCACCCCACACCCCTCGCCGTCCACCAAACCCAACCCAGAGTTCGAAAACAACCTCTCCATCGGAGACGACAACGACCTCGAAATGGGTTTCAGCTCCGGCTCCGCCTCTAAATTTCTGAGCCCGTGAGGAATCGGGTTCTTCTTCACGGGCCGGGGCGGGCTCTGGAGGTGGGTCTCCGCCACCAAATGCGAAGCAATCTTCTCGTCGCCGGCGGTGGCCGCCGGAAAATTAAACGACGACGCCGATAAGCACACTGGTTTGGTCCTTTTGTGGTTAAAAGGAGCGGTCTCCGGCTCCGGCGAGAGGTCCGGGATCCACGAATTCATGATCGGCGTCGAGGAGCTTCTGAGAAGCATTTTCTCAAGAGAAAAAAGTGTGATTTTTTGTTGGGTTTTTTGTTGTTGGGTCAGTTACAGAGAACTGAGAGAAGCAAAAAAGGTGGAGGCTTTAATTTATAGAGCGGTAGAGAGAGAAACAGGGGATAGGTGAATCTGAGCCGTTGGATCGGAATCAGGAGATAGACGACAAGGATTTGTTGCATGGCACGTGCTACGTTGTGTGCTGGCTTCAGCGTACAAGCTCTGAGGGCTTGAACGGTGGCCGCAGCCTCTGAGGTACGTACACGTTGACTCTGGTCACGTGAGATGTGGGACCCACAAATATTAGAATAAATTTATTTAAATTTTTCCATAAGCCCAAAATAGTAAGTTTTGGACAATTTCATTTTGATTTGTTCAATTCTATAAAAGGTGGGTCTAATAAATCTGTTGGCTCATGATATTTATCACTTGGTAGCTTTGTTGATTTATTCAGATATTTACTGTCTTGAGATATTTTGTGAAATTCGAACCTAAAATTATAAGAGAAACAAATGACTTACACCACTTGCTCAGCGGATAGTTGTTAAAATGTAATTTATAGTCGATCATTTAGAATTTGAGTTTAATTTGAATTGAAAATACTGAATTTATTCTCATTTGCAGATGATACGCATTTCCAGTTTTACATGTGAATTATATATGTATATTCTTGCAAATTGGTCCAACCCAATTTGAAAAGTGATCGACTGAAAATTATTAGATTCGATGACACCTGAGTATTAAATAGGATGTTTCTAAATGGTCTAAAATTCAGTAGATTCAACAATATATCGCATTAAATTTAGCACAATAAATTTTACAAATTTAGTGAAATTCAACTGGCGTCCTTACCAACATAATTGTGGACTTCATTTTTCCTCCTTTTAATTAGTATCATTTTGGATTAAATTGATTCCTAATTTAGTTTTAGTCTCTCCAACATCGATTTTGTGACAATTTTGACTTTGATTTGATTTTTGTATCAATTTTATATATCCAATAGGCTTGACAACCTTTGATTTGATTTTTGTTTATGCAACCTTTTAGCGCGGTTTGCACTCTCAAATTTTACATGTAAAACCCGAAATTTACTACAAATATGTTGTGGGTCGGTTTTCAATCACAAAATTTGAATTATTAGCCCTAATATAGAGTGTGTGTGTGAAGATGTACTTATTTGACATATAATAAAATCAATTAAATTCAAATAAAACCAATTCTGCTCAAAATCAATAGTAAAGATCATTTCATAACAATTTCCTATGAAGTAATATGGAAAACAATTGAATTTAAAGAATATAAATTTATGGTTACATCAACTTATATTATTAAAGTTATTGATCTTTTTTTGCACAAAGATCTTTAATTTACTAAAGTTTTCTAATTCTATATAGTTGAAATGAGTGTAATATGTTTACCAAAAGAAAAGTGTAATAAATAATTTAATGGCATAGAAATTCTTACATCTCTTAATTAATTGATTAAATCAAAATAATTAACTCACAAAGATAAATTCTTTTTTACTTCGGACAATTACAGATTATGTCTTGATTTGATAGTCCAACATATATTATTGATGACATGTACACATAGGAGCCACTTTTGTAGTAGAAATGTACATATTTTGGCATGTTTTTTGTGTATAATAATTTCAGTAAAATCTTTATGTAATTACTAATTGTTTAAAAGTAATTCAATTTTACCCCCAAGCGCTTGGGTCAACTGGTAAAAAGTTGTTCTAGTTTAACCTGAAATTTTGAGTTCGAGTATCAGGAACTGGGTGTGGAAAAATGGCTTAAAGATATCAACCGCTAATGTGCGGACCCGCTTGGAAACCTCATGGTTTAGACAAAAAAAAAATGTAATACAATTTTAATTCGGGTACAAATTTTCTTAATTCATATTTTTTTAAGGACAAATTGATCAAATCTATAACTTTTTAAAGACAAATATAAAAAATTATATATTTCAACCTAAAAAATTTGAACTGTTCCAGTCTAATAAAAAAAGGTTCGAACCCGCCCGTTAACACCCCTAAACCTGAGCTCAATCATCATTTCCAAATTCCTAACACATTTGAATTCCACAGATTCTATAGCAATCGCACATAGATTCTTTCTCAAGTAAAATACAATATTCTACGTGTTTGAAAATCCTACCGTTGAGACAAAACCAAATCACACACATACTCTGAACGTGTAGCACAAGCCAAAAGAGACCAAAAACAAAAGGACGGTCCTGGTTTAAGCTGAAAACTAGTCCTAGTAAACAATAATGAGTGACATACACACAAGTGATCAATATAATTGTTTGCAACTATTCATTTCTTCTCTTATCGTCCACCAACCAACCAAGCCATTGTTGACACATAAGGGTTCTTCGGAAAAAGACCCGGTATTCGTATTTTTCACAGCCATTGGGGTCTACTTGCTTGATTGAGAAATGAGAAGACTGTCACTAACAGGGGGTTTCGAATTCTCAATCAATCGTTGTTGCATAACAAAAAAGAAGGTATCATAGTTGCAGCCAGTTGGTTTCTGTCCACCCTTAGAATTAAACTAATTTTTTCATGTCTCGTCCATAGATTTTAACCCGCATAGGAAGATTCGCCGTGTTACAAGGGATATGAGACTTCATACGTCGTCGTGTTTACTACCTCTAATGAACCTAGAAGAAAAGTTACACTTTAGAGTTGGCTATTCGGGTTTCAGGTCAGATCAGGCATTGTTTTGGTTTCTATCCACCCCTAGAATTGCACTAATCTTTTCGTGTCTCACCTATAGATTTTCACCCGAATAGCTAGATTCGTCACAGATCATTGTGTTTACTACCACTAGCAAACCTAAAAGAAAGTTACACTTTAGAGCTAGCAATTCGGGTTTCAAGACCAAATTGGGCCTGGTTTTCTGGGTTCGGGTCATCTCTCCTTTGGGGGAATTGTGGGTCGGGGCAGACCAAAGTTGCAGTCAGTTGGTTTTTGTCCACCTCTAGAAATATTCTGGTCTTTACGTGTTTTGCCCGTAAATTTTAACCCACATAGCTAGATTCGGGATATGAGACTTCGCAAGTCGTGTTTACTACCTCTAACAAACCTATAACAAAGTTACACTTTAGAGTTGGTAATCCATGTTTCATGTCAGATTGGATCGGCTTTTATGGGGTACGGGTTGAAAAGACCTAAGCCACCCGGACCCAAGTTTATAAAGCCTGCTAACATTACAAATATACCAGCAAACCTCCAATCACACAAAGTTAGAGCATTACCAACTCGAGGGAACGAGTCCCAACCACTACAATGAACACGAGGAGAGCATTGAACCACGAATTGTGCATGAACTAGAGTTTGTCGTATTATGCTTAACATATGTTGATAAATTATAATAAAATACGTTACATATTCTAGCGACCAGATTCAGGGTACAAAATGAGGATCCGTACCTGGTTAGTTGTCAAGCTATCCTTTTCGTGGGTCGGTATTTGTCTAGCCTTCTGTATGTACAGCAAAAAGAATCCATCCCACATGGTCAGTTTGGTACCTTTGCAAGTTCACACCCAGAAAAGTGGGAACTGTGGCTTGTGGGTTGGTAAGTAAGTTTGTAGTCGGGATCATCCTGTGCTTCAGACCCTTCTCGTTTGAGGAATCAAATAAATGAACAGTTAGTGTTCGACGTCCAAATCGAAGAAAAAGGAAAAACAGAGAAATCATTCATGATAATGTCGAAATTCTCACATGTGAACATCACACTACATGCTTCCCCTCACATATTTGAAATTATTAAGAACTAAGTTTTCAGCATCTTTTCTTCACAAAGTATAGCCCTAAAGAGTTACTATATCATCTAAAAGATAGGCACGTTTAAGTGTAATCTCGGGGCTAGAATTGTAATCTTAATCCAGCTTTTACCACTTCTAGTTCTTGACTCGAACCCATGACTTTAGAGTCACAAGGTGACAACATTATTGTCATGTCAAAACTCACCCATCTCCGAGTCCTTAACGATATTATAAAATGCATGACTAGTCCCTTAAACACGAACATGAAGAGGAACATGAAACGACTGATCATTCATATCAATTTCGACAACTTTTCTTCACTCAAGAAACTGACTCGTTCAGTAAAGTGACATCAAATGTTATCATGCATAACCCTAAAAATCAAGTATAACATCTCAAAGGTAGGTGCGTATAAGTGTAACTTATGGGCAAGATTTGTAATCTTAATCCTACCTTATCTGCTTCCTCCCCTAGTCCTTAATTATAAAGTGCCTGACTAATCCACTAAACCGAGAAAACAAAGGAAAGGATATAAGGACTCATTCGTGCCAATCTATCAATCCCTTATCTGTTTAACTTTAAGAGGCAAAGGCCTTTCATAAACAAAATTGGAGTTTGCAGACAGTGCAAGTAATTGCAGAAATTAGAATAGCATTGTGGGTCGATTCCGACCAAGAACTGTTCATGGACTCGAAATAGGCACTGCTCTTCTCGCCTTCTCTCAATTTAGTAGACATTTTTTTCATAATTTTTTTCTAAATTTCAGGTTGTTGACAGCACTCACTCCTTAAAACAATATTGCGATAATTATCTGATATCCAAGAGAAGAGTACAAAAATATCGGTAGAAAACTTCATCTTCTATTCATAAGAATACGATAGATGGGATGGGACTGATGTTTCACTCCAACTCAGCTTTCGCTTTCTGGCCTCATATCCTTCTTAATTTTATCTAATGGATTCATTTAAACATATATCTATATGATTAGATTTTGAAAATGTCAAGGAAAAGATTAGCTCGGAAATTACTCTCTTCCTGAGAACTCCACCTTCTAACAATTTACATCAACTTCATTAAAAATACAAAGTACCAACTTACTAACTATGATTACTTATGGTATGTTTGGAAACCATGATTCGATTTGAAATGTTGGATTTGAGCTAAATGATGTTTGAGAACTCTAAGAATTTGGATTTGGATTTGAGTGAAATTCAATGGCATTCAAAACATGCTTAGAGCATGAGATTTCAAATGAAAGCTCTTACCTTGTCATTTGAAATTCTATTATTTCTCAAATATTATATTTGTATTTCAAATCCAAAATTTCAAATGCCGAATTTCAAATAAAATCCATGTTTCCAAACGCAATCTTAAGAAAAATGTTATACAGTTACACCAATAATACCATGGAGAATAAAAAGAAGAAATTTCAAATAATAATAAATACAACAACGACAAACAATTAGTAATTTAGAATGGAATCTATATGCAATACATTACAATGAACAACAATTCTACAAAATATGCCATCACTATCAGAAGTATAAGTTAGTACGGTCTGATTCAACTCTGTTCTTTTCCGTCTTTTTGGGGAGACTAGACATATTCATGTCGTGCTCAGTTGCACTCACTAAGGGTAACGACAAAGGTCGTATACTTTCTAACACAATATAGACCATAAAACTTATTTTTTGAGGCCATGAATCTCTAGTTGTATAAGGACCACCTAATACTGTTGGAAGAGAGAGCAAGCAACCTGAAACGCTATGGTGACAGAAACAGATAAGATGATGCAGCAAGTCTCTAGCGACCAGCCGTCTTGAATGGCTGAATCTTGCCGAGTAAAAAAAGTGGGGTCTTTTGGAGCTTAAACACATAAAACCAATACCTAAAACTGTAATCCTTAATTTAGACATCTTGATGTCCCCGGTCACATTCATCTAACAAACTGCTTGCTATCTGAAACAGTTTCAAATTTCGTCGCAAGCAAGCTACTACAAATACTCAAAATTCTCGTATGTTTTCCAAGAATACTCAAAACCCGAAAAGGGAGGTCCAAGAGTTGACTTCCTCATGTACGTTGCGATTATCTATAATTAAAAAACGACCAACTAGAGCTGGCCATTCGGGTTTGGATTGGGGCAGGGTTTCAGACTGAAAAGTGAAAATACCTGCAGTTATTAGGTGTATTTTATGCAACCCAAACCTGCAAAATGCAAGTAAGATGTCAGGTGCTAGTGGGTTTGGGTCCAAAATGCCAAAACTACTACTAAACAAAACAAGAGAAGTCATCTAAAAAAATTTGTTGTTTGTGAATATAGAATCAGTATGATATTTTTTATTAGATCAATAAACAAGGGGCCAACCCGGTTGTTTATAGAATCAACATTGATACTTGAATTTTACAAAATTGCTATCAAAACCACATTGATAGATAAATGAACAAAAAGCAAGTATATGATTGACGCCTATACAAACACAATCCAGAATTTTCTGCATATAAATTTTGCTTATCCCATCCCATCAGTAGTATATAATATATATACAAATAATACAAAACATAAACACTTACAGTCATTTTCTAAATCGAGGTCCTTTCTCTGGTTTATCATTATTCCACCCTTCCCATGCAAAAGACCAGAAGAACAGAGACATCCAGATAAAAACAGCAAAGAAGATCCGCACAGTGTCCTGAAATCTATTAAGAGTTCCTGCAAGACCTGCTTCATGATATAAACAGCCAATGAGAATGCAATTTGGAGAACATTAATCATAAGGAGTTTGGGCACTTTAATAAAGAATCATGAAATATACCAATATAACAAAAGTTAGTTTGCTTTATATTTTATTGAGAGAGAGAGAGAGAGAGAAAGGAGACATATAATATTATGGAACAGTCAACAACAGTGCAACAGCAAGTAGTTATGTAGTTTTTTGAAAGCCCTCGTAAAAATTTCTCTTCTTTGTCCAAATACACACCTAACAACTATTTGTCAAGGATACAACTCTAGTTATATCTACCTACTTCTTCACCATAACCAAGCAATGAACTTCATGTGAATAAAAAACAAAGAAAGATGCCCACTAACACACACAGAAAGAGTATCAATAGGCCACGCCATGATTTTTGATTTCTTTGAGAAACCTCAAGGTCAATATTTTGGAGGCCAGTGGCATACAGAACCAAAATGATATTTTCAATCTAAAGAGCGGTGCAAATATTTAAAATCAGAATCTGACTGATGAGGTTGACAGAAGAACGAATCTAAAGCAGACAAATATTCTACTGGTGTGATATGCAACTCTATTTATTTAAATGTAGCGATATGCATAAATGCAACTTCACGTGAATCTTGGATAGTACTATATTTTGGCAGGTGAAATCTACCATCAATCTCATACCAAGCTTACAGCATTCATAGAAACAACTAAATCTACCAAGTATCTCCACACAGGCACACACTAATTCATTCAAACACAAAAAAAACTTTATAAATAAAAAATAATAAAAACACAAAAGCAAGAAGACTATACTGTACTCATTAGTTAAACATTGCTCTTGGGTTGCTACAGAAGCTACACAGTTTTGGAACTCAAAGTGAGTACAACTAACAGATGGAAAACATCTAAAGCTTGGAACCCATGCTACTTATTGTTCTACTCCTAACTGTTCTAAACAAATCAATAAACTACAAATTACTCTCTCTGTCCCAAAATGAGTGTCTTGGTTTCTACTTTAAGAAAACTTAATGAGACGTTAGTTAACGTCTTACATTTTCTCTTGTAACCCCATGAGCATGTGTTGTAAGTTGTAACAAACTCAAGGATACTAACTTATAATGAGAATATTATTAGTAATTCATGCATAACTATGGTCCCACATAATGAAAACTACACATTCATAACTATATATACACTATATTTTTTAACCATTGTCTAAGTTGGCCTCTATCTAAAATCATGAACTAATTTTTTCCATAAATCCCCAAACATCCAATTTATGGCAAGTATGTGATTTTAAGAACACCCATTTTCCATCTAAAGACGAGCTTGCTTTCAAATGAATAAAAACCCCACCTTTATCCATAATTCAGCACACAGTATTGAAACAATCACAATATAGTTAAAGAACTGTATTTAAACCACAATTTATTAAAAAAAATCCAGAAAATCAGAAAATGGACCTATGAGCTGAAGCGAGCTCTTGTCATTGTCCGGGTCGCTCTCCGGCGGCGGCGAAGGAGGTCCGGGGCTCGAAACGCGGCAACTGCGGTGGCGGATGTGGAAATTTGGGAGAGGTTCGCAGCGGAGATGGAGCGGAGAGAAGGGTTGGGGACGAGAAGCGAAGAATTGGGTTCTGGTGATTGAAGAGAACAGGAGAGGAATTGGAGTGGAATTGGGAGGTGGGTTTTGTGTGGTGCTTCTCGCGGGAGAGAAGGAAATGGAAATGGCCATTTTTTATTTTGTTTTTCTGGGAAACGGATATGGAAGCTTGGAGATTCCCGGGAAAATAGATTCTCAGATTTTCTTTTTTTACTGTTTGGATGGTATAAGATGGGCTGGGCTTTGATTCTAAGTTGGATTGGACTTTTTTTTATTATTAATGGGCTTTTATGGGCCAGATTAGTTGGGCCTTATGTTTCTCTATTAGGAAAAAATGTATATCGGTTGACTGATATAATTTTATATCAGTTACAACCTATACCCGTCAATTAGATTATGACATCTTATTAAAATTTATTTTTACCCACCCAAGTGAATTTGTGGGAGCAGAGCGACCCGTCCGAATCCATAATTTTAAATGAGGTGTCACCACTTTATTAGTGCAACTGATAGAAAATTATATTAGTCAACTGATGTCCATATTATTCTTTATTTTATTATTATTTACAAATACTTTTGTTCTATAAACTCATATATGATATATCCAACATGTTCGACACAACACAGTTCAATAGATTTGACATATTTTATAGGTCCAACACAAACCATATACATTTACTAAATGTGTTGGGTCTTTTAAAATAAAGCAATTACTATATAAGATCAAATTTATTGCTCTAGTCTTTTATATTTCTTGTTTAAAAAAAAACAAAAGAAGTCATAGCACATGCCACATAGTGACATAGGCAACGGTCCAAAAATAAAATAAGTGGCTATAGATGAAACAAATATAAAATAGCTATTGCTTAACCAATGGGTACAACAAGGATATGTACATATTTTTGTTGATGAGCTACTCATTTTACCCAACAGAAGATGAAATACAAAAACAATATGTATCATCATCACTATACAACATAAGTTGATGGGTCCTTTCTCTTGTGAATTATCATCATCATCTTATTGGGACATGACATCTACTACTTGTCTTCTTTCATTTACAAGAGTTGGTATTTTCTTGGTATTTTGTGGGTTTTTAATAGTCAATTGACCATGAAAATAAAATAAACAAATCCCAAGAAAACAACAATGAAACCAAAGAATGAAACAATGTTGAAAATTACATACAAAATTGTTTTAAAACTATGATGGTGTCAATTTGATACTTAAATTATTAGTGCTTTTAGCAAAAAATGTACGGCTTTGTTTGTTCTTTATCCATAGTTAGTTTTCTTGGTGCAAATGCAATAATACAATATGCAGAACGAGTCATTATAGTACGTCCATCAAATTATTAAGATTTAATATATGATACATATTGAATATTGAGAGACATAATAGCAATAAATATGGTTATATATGATGATCATGACCCATCTTCTCCATTACTTTAATATATATGATATATTTTCAAGGAAATTACTCACAAGATATATCTAGGGTTCAAAGATCTTATCACCACATCTACATTTCCAAGAGAGAAGATAATAGTTTTCATCTTCTTGTTTGGAAATGGAAGCTCTAATAAAACTCTTGTAACCATGTTGGTGATGAGAAGGAATGACCAAAGTAGCCTTGCATGGCTTGCAAGCCAAGCACTTGTTCACACACCTTGGTGGCCTTGAACCAACTAGCTTGTGCTGCTCCAAACCCATCTCACTCTTCAATGCATATACTAACAAATATCAAGTACCAAACAACAAATTTAGAGCACAACAAAAGTAAAACAGAAAAACAATATAGTTTTAGTTTGTTGGTTTCAATTCTCCTATGTATTTGAAAAAAATAACAAAGCTAAAATATTGTGAATTTGTTGAGTTCATATATATCTTGTAAGCGTTTGAAAAAAAAAACATTAAGAGTTTTCAAGTGAGTTTAAGATAACATCTATCAAGTCGTTGGTCTCACTTCTTGTAAATGTCAGATAGACCAATAAAACCAGAATATCGTGTATTTAGATTTTTAAGTGACTTTTAACCGCGTTTATTTTAATAGTATAAATGCCAAGACTTCGGATTAAAAAGAAAACAAAAAGTGGGTTTTGCTTTATTTACCTGAATTGCTGAGAAGAAGTGAGATTGAAAAGGTGAAGATGATCAGTGTGACCCCAGCAACTTTTAGTGCATGTGTTGATGAAGGAGCCATGAGAGTGTAGCCAAGAAAAGCTTGGAAGAGACAATGGGTGTTTTAAAGGGACTTGGTGATTAAAGTTCAGTAAGAAAGAGAAGAAAATATTGGTGGGTTTTGGAGACAAGATTAAGAGTTGTTGGCTTTACAAGGAACATGACTCTGATCTTTTATTGCTTGCTCTCCAATCACACCACCATGATTCCATCACCATCGTCTCTCTCTCTCTCTCTCTCTCTCTCCATATATATATATACACACTCACACGTATATATGTGTGTGTACATATATATATATATATTTGAATGGGTTTATGTGGATATGTGGAGTATTCTTTTTGGTCTTTTTGGGAAATTGTTGCACTGACTTTTCTTGGTTTTGAGAGACTCACAATGACTTAAGTAACTATTGGCTAATCTTTTTCTTGATTAGCTGTTTTTAATTGACCAACTTCAACACCATAAATCACCAACCTATAGATACAAACAATAAGGTCAATATGAATTGGCAAGTGGCAAGAGCCCTTCTTTTTAGTCTTTGTGATATGCTTTGGTAGTTGCAATTTATATTATAAGGTTATGATATTTTGTATAAAAGGAAATTAATTAATTTAGTTGGATAATTTTGAACCCAAATATGTATTTTTGTATGTTTGGGATCCCGATTGTAGTGTAAAATTGTACGATAAAAACATGTGTGTGTTTTGGCCTGATCCGCTTTATTTTACCATGGTATTTATATAATATATGTATCATTCCAACTATAAAGTTGTACAAATAAATTTATTTGTAACTAGAAAGCAAAGTGATCGCGTGGCCTAATGGATAAGGCTCTCGCCTCCGGAGCGGGAGATTGTGGGTTCGAGTCCCACCGTGATCGCTGTTTTTTTAAAAACTATAATATAAATTTATTTTAAAATATATGTATATAATTCATTATATCAACTTTTATTTTTCTTTTGATTTGTATATGAATTACAAATGAGCTAACACAAGAATTAGAAATCGAAAATGTACAACATAGTTTTTCTCTTCTAGTGGAAAATGTCCAATCTTATCTTCAAAACATCTCTTTTGTTTTAAATTAATTTATGTTCCAATTAACTCATAGTATTATGCTTCGAATTCATTGTTTTAAATTAATTTATGTTCCAATTAACTCAAATTATTATGCTTCGAATTCAAAATATAAAATTTTATTTAACAGAGTTCCTACTATTTTTCAAATTTTCCCCACGCTGAATTTTTTTTGATGTCTCATTAATTTAAAATATTTTTTCATTATTTTACAATTTTGCACTCTTGAATAAATATTCTGGACAAGGAAAAAATACAGTCACTTCGTGAATTAAAATGGTAACATTTTTCTTTCAATCCACCATTTTATTTTACATAAACTTGCACATGAAACACAGTCTTCCAAGGGCATAATTACACTCTATTACAGACCATCACTCAATTTTAACCTCTTTCACATCCTTCTTCATCTTCTCATTTCTCGGAACAATAATATTCAACACACCATCTTTCAGCTCGGCTTTAATCTCATCCACTAGAGCGTCTTCCGGAAGAACCATGCTCGTGTTATAGTATCCATATCGTTTCGCTGACCAATACTCGTCGTCGGACTCCTCTTCCTCTTCTTCTTTGTGCTCTCCTTTTATCGTCAAGACCCCGTCAGAGACAGTGATCTTGACGTCATCCTTGGCAAGCCCCGGGACATCGAACCGGAGCTTGTAGCAATCGTCTTGCTCTTTCACTCTTCCCATAAGTTGGGAAGGGAATGGGATTAGGTTCACATTCTCGAAGAGCTTGATTATGTTCTCCGTTGCGTGAAGAAGTGCATTTACTAGAGCCAGCGGAAAAAGCTCTAAAAAAATATATAAAAATAATTGAATATTAGTTCACTTAAAAAAAATTACCACGTAGCGCTCACTATTAAAACACGTGCATTCTCAAAGTTTAACCTAAATAAGACTTTTCAGACAAAACCTGAATTATCAGCTCCAGCTTAACATTCCTCGTATCAGCAAAATGAGATAAAAGGATAAATGAAACATACCGTAAGGAGTAGGAAGGTGATGATCAGTTTTCTTGTTCTTCCAAAATGAGAGACCCTTCCAATTCTTCCCTCTCCTCTTCGGAAACAGCTTAAACTTCTTGCCACCATCGGACACAGCCACCTCCTTCGTACCTTCATGAGACGGTTGTTTCTGGTCGGAACCAACGACCTTGTCCGGAGCAGAAGCTGAAGTAGCAAACCTCTTCACAACCTCATGGTGCTCTTGACCCCATTTTGAACCAAAAGCTCTCTCACCAACCAAAGAAGAGGAAGAGAAGAGCTTCTGGTTCAGATTCTTGACTGCCAAACGAGCCAAAGCCATTTCTTGTTTGTTTTCTTTTTGGTTCTTGTAATATATTTGTTGTTTTGTGTTGTTGGGTTATTGAGTGTTGGGAGAGCAAGAATTTAAAGAGGTTTTGGAGGAACCAAGGAAGGCTCTAAGAGGTTCTAGGAAGTGAAAAAAAGAAATGTCACTTCATGATTCTTCTTGGGCTTTCTCAAACATGTGCTATAAAGTGTTGTTATGGTATAGTCTATAATTGAGAAGAGTCTTCTAGATTGATCGTGCAAAATATGGGTCGGACCGGGAAATGGACCGGACCGTATCAACCCAAGTCTACACTGATTGAGGTCAGTTCGGTCCTCTGAAATATCATTTGGTCTGATTACTCAAATAATTCATCTTACTTCAGATCAATTTTTCAAAATCTTATTGATTTCGGTCCAAATTAGTCTGGTAGGGTCCGCTACTTGGGCATAGTTTAAGTTAGTCAGGTGGCAATTCGGCTTGAAAATGCCTAACCCGATAATGGGTTGTCAGTTCGTTCGGGATGCGGGATCTTGGTCTCGAATCGGGCAGGGTTAGGTCCGAGCCCTGAGGTAGCAACTCGGGTGGAAAATGCCTAATATAATGCGACTTGAAACTAGCATATCAACAAATTAGGGTTTTGAGGGAACAAACAAAATTGGTATAGAAAAAGAAGAGTTATTTTCTTAGGAAGGTCTAGAAATTTTGCAAAACCTTCCATAACTAGTTTTCAATGAAAATTACAACATGTCTACATAACAAAGCTTGTAAGGTGATAAAGAATCAGTGAGGCCATGCAAAAGCATATAATGTTACAGTTAATGATACACAAGCCCTCTACTTAGCTTCATCACCATTTCTCTATGGAAGAAAGTTAAATGGTACAAACCGATTTGAAGACAAATTTTTCAAACCAACCTTCCAAATTCTCTCCCGAGCGCCGCCTCTTCAATCATACAACCCTTCCTGTTCCCATACGTCCACTAGAAAATCGACCATTTCCTGATAACATTTGAAATTAACAAACAATAAGCAAAGGCATGAGTATTTTACGAGTAACAAGAACGGTGCATACTGAGGTAGAGACGTACGGAAAGAGGGATAGGTTGGGGAAACGGCTTGTTGCTTCCTAGTAAGCTTTCGTATGTAGCGTTCCAACTGCAAAGCCATAATTGTTTAAGCATGCAGAGACAGTGAGTGCTGGCAAGAGACAAATGCGTAATGATCAATAAAAGTAACTACGGACTTCCACACGACCCTAGGATTAAATGTTCTATCAGTATATCATTAGAATTTAGAGCATTGTTAATAAGTTAGGAACCGACCAGAAACCAGTATGCAAAATATGTATGCGCAAAAGGGTCATGATGAAAAATGTGGACTACACAACTTATCATTAGCCGCTCCAAGATGACTGATCTGATTTAACAAAAGATATGCATGTAGTCACGAAAACAAGTACGTATATATGAACTTTAATTTACACCTACCCACAACCACCAAGAGTTTTAATCTATCATCACAAATCCTAGTGCGAATTTGGATAAATTCCTGAATCTCTCTCGTTGAAGGTGAGCCTTGGCGCAACGGTAAAGGTTGCTCCCTAATGACTTGAGGTCACGAGTTCAAGTCAAGGAAACAGCGTCTCTGCAAAGGCAGGGGAAGGCTGCGACGCTGCATGCGTGAATTACCCTACCCAGACCCCCAAAATGGCGGAAACTTTGTGCACAAGGCCACCATTTGTCTCATTCTTGTTTCTGATAAACGAGTCCCACCCATTATTTTTTTTACTCTAAGTTCGTCACTGAATTATATTCCAATGGTTCAGGGCCTTCAGGCTGAGTAATGAGTATTGATCTAAATATCCAAACCCATTTCAAACACTATAAACATTTCTAGTAGGATCGGATACCATTAACTCCATGTGGATGAACACTAAAATTTCTCTCTTGCTTTTTGACTTTATACTTAAGGGATGGGATTGTTGCCTCTATTATCAAGTCATTTGCAAAACCATATTAGAAAACTCCAAAAATACAGCATAAAAGGATAATATTGTAGGCTGGAAAACGACATTGGCTGAAAAAAAAAATTTATCAGCCTCGTGCACTAGCAATCATGGCGTTCACTTTTGTGAATATCTCAATTGTTCACAATTCATTCACAGAAGTTCTCCATTTACTTTGCCCAATAAAACTAGCTATATGCTAACAAAAATCTATAAATAAAACAAAATTAAAAAACTAGTTGCATGCCATATCCAGTCCCTTCCCATTAAGACCTAACCATTAAAAAACTAGTTTTATGACAGATCACTAGGTTGGTCCCCAATAACTACAGTTCACAATATTATGAAAACAAGTATAAACTTGTATCGGAACTTTATTTGTGTAATAAAATATCTACACTAAAGATTTTCGAGTAAAAAATCAATAGAGTAGGCTAAAAATTGTTACTAGTTATTCCTTTAAGCATTGAATGACAGATAAGAAAGTAAAATAAAAGTATGTATTGCATGGTGTTAATATAAGAGCATCATTAGTTTCAATAATCTAGAGCATAAAAAACTCACCCTAATTTAGGTTCCCGAGCTAATTGTGCCGGCTTTGCAAATTTTTTATTTCCTATCCAACGCTGCCTTGTTTGATTCCAGAGAAGAAGGCCTAAAATCAGAACTTTCACATGTAAGATCTTGTGTATAAGAAACTGCACACCTTCAAGCATACTACAAAGTAAAACACTTTAAGATGTAGCAACCAAATTAGAGCTGGCAATTTGGACATGAACCAGACACCAAAAATTCAACCCGTATTTTTGCAGGTTAAGGTTGCACAAAATAGGCCCGATCAATTGTTGGGTCGGGTTTGTGGTGCAAGATATGTGAATCAGGTCAGGCAACCCGCATCTCTAGTGAGTTTGGTTCTGGTTATGTCTTTTCAACCCGAATTGTCAGTCTTTAATCCACAGTCAACAGAAAAAAGAGAGGAATGATTAGAACTTGCCGTGGTTAACATATTCACCCGGGGTGCTAGCGCTGCCAGTCGTATCCAGAGTTTGATTTGATGTGCTGATAGACGAAATGCTTCCCTGTGATTGAGCCGCACTGTTGTCCATGTCGCACGTGCTGGTGGTCCAGAGATCCTCCGATATGCTAGGTTTCTTCAATGGTGCACCATGGTTTCTTCGTCCTTTTGACGACTTATCCACCAAGGGTGTCAAAGCCTGCTTATTAAGGCCTCCAAGACAACCACTGCTCTGTTACAAATCACATTTAATCACATAACTTTTTATATGAACCACCACACACAAGCTAACACCTATAGTTTCAACTTTCACAAACATGTGCGTGTGCACACACAAAGAGAAAGTAAAGTAAACTTCCTGAGTTTCACCTATGAATGACAATACAATATGAATACAACATACCATGCATTATATTATGAAACTGAGGCTTCAAACGAAGCTATAGATAGATTGGACGTAAGCGAACTAAACATTTTAGGATTTCAAATTCTGTGATCTGTGAAACATATACATGAAATAACAACCATATCATCCTAACGCTACACTACATTAACCATTCCCCTAAATACAACTCTCAAGTTACAATTTGATTTGAAAATGGTACAATTTGATTTGCCTTAAGTTACACTAAGTTTCTTAACGTTCCCTACAACCACCTCATTACGAGCAAAACAACAATAGGCGATGCAGTGGAAGTATCGAACACAGATTGCTTGTGGTAAAAATGGATCATCTAAAATCCATAAGGATAAGCTTCCACTGTGAATTATTCATCAAATAAACAGACTGATCCCTTATTCATCGTCATGAAAAGCAATCATCCCCTAGCATCTCCAGCAGCATTATCAATTCACAAGCCAAAATCTCAACCTTAACGTCAACTAAAAAAGTTCCTCTCAATTGATTTTCCCAAATTCACACCAACTACCTATCATCAAATCATCTTTTCATGCTTTTCAGATAAACTTTCCAGCAAAACAAAACCCAATATCCAAAACTCACCCTCTTTCCCTCACTTTCCCAGAGACCAAACAGATGCACCGGCAATTAACAATATAAAATAAAAACTGATTCAATAAAAAATGCCCAGAAATTTACTGAATCTAAAATTGAGACTCAAAAACACTTACCCCATGCATGCAATATAGAAAACGACCCAGAAGCTCAAAATTAGATCTACAAATGGAAGATTTTTCCGGGAAAATCAGAGTTTTGTCGGAAACCCAATTCCAGGAAAGGAAGATCGGAAAAGCCCTGATGATCAGAAATCGAAACAAATCAAAATCGAATCTGTAAAATCTCAGGCAAAAAAGTGAAAACGAAGAAGAAAAGAATATGAGATTGGTACAAACCTTACCTACTAAGTTATGGGTCTTCTCTTTTCTCTCACTTTCCTTCGTGAAATCTAAAACCCAATTCACAGATGATGCTTTTTTGGCTTCTTTCTCCTTCCTCTGGTAATGGGAAATTTTAATAAAAATTAAAGTTTTGATTTTTTTTTTTTTTTTTTGGGGAAATTAGAAATGTACTGTTTGAGAATATTATTTACACATGAGTTGTTCAGGTGACGTTCAGTACACTTTGTTAATATACCTTTTTTTTCATTAAATTATTAGGGCTTTGAGAAATGAATAAATCATTTATTATTGCCACTTGTGTTCATTTTCTTGTGATTAATAAATTAAACAAAGGATAATTTATTTTATTTGTTTATTTTTTATAGCGACTGTTCTATCGTTTTAAGATACTATTAAAGATTCAACATAAATTCATATCGAAGCGTTGAAATCTCAATTTATATGTTGAAGTAATACAAATATGAGATGAAGAGATTATTTATAATGACGCAAATGACATTTTAGTATGGTAAGCCTAAATCGTTGTATGTAGCCCAATTATGAAATTCAACATGATATCGGAGCTGGTTTTGATCCATAACTTGGTCCGTTTATGTTGCTTCTCCTATAGT
>JAYMTE010000234.1:0-21069 GCA_036897545.1 Pelargonium fulgidum
AGATGTACTCCACCTCGGCGCCGCCCGAAATGGTCTTGACCCGCCACAGATCGAAGGTCCTGTCGAAGCGAGCCGATTGAACACACTCGTTGAAATGCGGCTTGATGTCGAACCGGGTCGCGTAGCTCTCAAGGTACTGTACGAATTGGTTCTTAGACGGATACTCCGGGTAGTGATCCAGGAACGGGGCGTTCGGAAGCTGACAAAATTGCTTCGGGAGGTGAAGCTTGAGTCGATCGTAGGTCCGTTTTTGCCACAGCGAGGCAATGCAATCGGCACGCCCTGCTCCCGGAGACACGGCGCCGACAATGACCGGGCCGTTGACCCAGATCGTGGGTCATTACCAAGTGTTGAGATCTCAGATTCGAAAGCTAGCTAATAAGAAAACGAAAAGCCTGGAATGAAGAAAAAATGTGAATGTTGGATATGGGAGTGGGAGGTAATTGAATTGTTTTGGAATGAGAAAAGGACGGGGACGGAGGGGCTTTTATGCACTAGGGTGCATGTAAATGCATTAATCCATTAGTGGTGTGTACCATATTGATATGGGTTCCACTACATTTTGGCTCATTGTTTCCAACACTCATAACTAGTTTTCATAAATTAGTGTTCTTTTTAATGTGACCAAAGTCGTGGAGAGGTTCAAAACAACAAGTTTGTCTCCTAAAATGATTTGAAGATACTTCCAAAAGCACGATCTTTTAAGTGAAACAAAGAATAAGATATTCTTATACCAAACTATGAACATTATAGTTTTGAGTTTTTGTATTAATGTTTTAAATTATATTATTAAATAAAATTTTAAATCTCGATGTGTATATATATATATATATGAGTTGTTGGGATGGTTCCAAACGGTCAGCACCAAAAGATTAAGTTCCTAATCGAAGGAGAGATAGCCACCATCATGGAAAGCCCAAAGAAAGTCCTGGAACACCTTGTCAAGGAGGGTAAGGGAAGCAATTTGTTGACCGTAAACCGGTCACTAGACATGAAAAAGAAGCGAGGTCAATCTAGTCTCACTTGAGAAGAAAAAGAAGATCCTATAGCATTGAGGGATCCATTTCAGAACCCCAACGTTAGCAAAGCTAAAGACAAGAGAGGAATGAGTCTAAACCGAAGGAAAAGGCAGGAGAAGATGTACCTAGAACCTTCAACCATTGCTGAAAAGAAGAGTTGAATCGTCAAAGAAGGTTATGGACAAGGAGACCCGAACCTCAACGAAGCATATGGTCAACTTTAACAACTGAATCTCTATTTTAAGTGACATGTAGGTAGACTGCATATGTAATTTTTTCAAGAAGAAATCAAGTTAATTTTATAAACCCTTAAACTCCTAAATAAACTTAACCAATTCATGTCATCCCTGCACGATAACCATTGGAAAGAGTCGTGCTTCTGTTATGATGTCACTATGACCTTATTTGGAGGATGTTTGAATTAACTTCTCAAAAATAGCTCATAATCAAGAAAAGAGCAGAAACAGTTTTGTGTTTCATCTCTCTTTTTTTCAACTCTTTTTATAAAGAAGTAATTTAACTGATTAGATAAAAATATTGATAGAAAATGGTAATAATTAATTGATGTTCTATGAATTATAATCAAAAAAATAAATAACTATAATAATTTTAAAGTTAACCAATAAATTGAATTATTGAATAAATATGAGTAATTAAAAAAAGATAACAGAACATAAATAACTTTTACTTGATCAAAATAATTCTTTTTTAACGGCTCATGAGCTGAAAAATCAAGAGTTGATGGTTATTTTAGTTTATCAACAGGTGTTTTAAGCTATTTTAGTCATAACCAAACACCAAAAATAGTTATTTTGTGCTTACGAGCTTGTTTGACCAGCTCATAAGTTAATCCAAACACCGAAAAGAGTTATTTTGTGTTTATGTACATTTTAACAATTTCAAAAATAACAATTCTATATTAAAATATTTTGTATTTTAATTTAAAAGTACTTCCTCCAAACAATCATTCAATGAATGAGAGAGACTTTAATAGTTTTTTCCAAACATTTGTAAAAATTTATATATTAAACCTTGAATGAGTTAGCCAATAAACAAATTGAGTTACAAAGATTCATCACAAACCCAACATAACTAAAAAAATTGGGTCATTATCCAAATGGCAGCTTAAAACCAACCAATAATGTAAACTTGAATCAAAATCATAAAATTACTTATCATTAGCTTAAAGTGATCACATTGGGCTCCAAAATTTTTTAAAAAAATAAATTTATCACTTGAATTGCATGCTAAAAAGCATTTCAAGAGAAAAACATGAGAATCTCTTAAACACATCACCTGAAATGAAGCAAAAACAAAAGGCAAGGTCTCTCAAAAACTGCATTCATGTAAAAATCACACCAGACATTTTCCTGAAACTAATCAAAATGTTACGACCACGAATACGTACGTAAAAAGCAAAAACCCTAAGAAACCTCAATTGATCATCTTCGAACAAAAACCTAAGTTTAGGCCCTTAAACAACTTATCGGGAAACACGTTGGTAATATCCGTTGCCTCGTGTGCTGTTGTAGTCGCTGCCGTCTTGGTTGCTTCCCCGACTTGAGCCTCGACCGCCAAATCGTCCCCTTGGCGCTTCGGTTTGGAAGCTGCCTCTGCCTCTTCCCCTTCCTATGAAACCAAAATTTAAAGACGAGATAATTGTTAGTGTATGCTTCGGGAAAGCGTGACATTTTGAAGCTAAATGCTCACACAACAATTTCAAGTTGAGCAGGTAAGTCAGGTTTTGAGTTGGACAGACCTAACCCGGACAGCAGGAGACATGGGCTGTCTGCATGATTCTAACTTTCCTATGGTTAAACCAACCCGAAAATTAATCAAACCTAATTGTACCCCAGATCTAAAACTAACAATTTGGCACCGAACACATGCGCCCCACAATCCTATTTCACATTTTTTCAAGTTTTGGGTCAAATCTCGTGATGGATTTCCCACAGAAAAATTGTGGATTAGGTCGGAAAACACAAACAAACACACCCAAAACAACCCAGCCTGCGGCCCAAAACCAACACCTATCGTAGGCCAGGTTCAAGGTTAGGCCTTTTTGAACCCGAACACATAAAACCCAATCCAAAACCCGGATTGCCAGTTCTAACCGATAAAGGGTTAGTAGAACTAAACACTACACAAGAATTTTGATGTAGGAGCAGAGTGCTTCAACAAACCCCGAGGACATAATGTAGACTCTTGCATCTACAAATCAACCCATAATACAGTGTTTTATTATCCTACTCTAGGGCATCTCTTACAAGTGTCTTCTTAAAATGTGGTAATGCGGGAAGGCTCGCCCGAGTCAAACTAAAAGGAAATTTCCTTAAGATTCCAAGCACTTAGATTTCAGAATACGGGGGAATTCTTAGAATTAAGAAAATAGGACCAAATTAACACAATAGTTAGAAGAAGAGGAAGTTACGAATAAGCTAATTCAGAAATATAACTTCTGTACATCAAAAAATGCAAGAAAAAGTTACGTACTACCCCCACTTCCACCTCGAGAAGCACCGCTGCTGTTTGCTCTCCGTTCCTCTATGTAAATTTGCCTTCCAGCCAACTGAATCGGAGATGCCTGCCATGAAGAGAATATGAAGTATGGAGTTAGACAATATTTGTGTTGATACATATTATTTTCACAACGTATAAATTAGAGTTGAAAATTTGAACCCAAACCCGAAATTTGAGACCCACATTTCATGCAAGCCGCGTTTGGTTCAGGTGTTTTCAACCCGTAGACCGAATTCTCAGGTCTAATATAGATAACAATACAACTAGATACACATTCCATAATAATATGTATGGATATATGCAATGGCAGATGTAAAAGAACTGTCAACTACGAACTCAGGAACGTTAGCCAAAAAGTTTAAATGTAGAATCATCCGGTGTGCATGTACTATGAAGCAAACAAACCTGGATTGCGTTTTGGACACCAATAAGGTCTTCAAACTCAACAAAAGCATAGCAGGCACCAATTTCCTGCATTTAGTGATTTATTTTAGTTTCTCTTCAGTGACATACAAAAAATAATAATTGAAAGAGATGAAAAAGTTCATTACTTTCCGGAACCTAATGAACACGCCATCAGGCCTAATTCTTCCGAAGTTCATAAATTCCTGCTCAATTTCAGCAGCAGTAACAGTAGAGGGCAAGTTTCTCACGTACACGGATTTCAACTCACCTGAAACAAAATGTGTTCATGAAGCACTTTTAATACTCTAAAATGGCAATGCAATTGAGTCACGATCTTATAGAAAATATGTGTGAAGCTCTTTGAAACTAGAACATAACTCTACATAAGGTGCCCACAGGTTCGGGTCTAGGAATGTTAATCAACAAAAAATTCTGTCAGAACTTCACCTTCTTCAAATGAGTAGTTTTCCTCTGTTGTCTCAGCTCCTGATTCAGGCACGATTGACAAACCAACATTTGAATGTTGTGTAGTAGGTTGTGTTGGATAATCCCACTCAGAATAAGACGGTGCGTTCTTCTGAGAAGATGATTGAGTAGGAGCAGATGGTGCCGACTGACCTCTGGCAACTCGCAACTACATAGTTTATTATTTCATAGGGAGAAAACAGAAATTCATCAGTTCATCAATTAACAACTGTTTTGCTTTGAGCAATAATACATCAAAAATGATTTAAGAAAAGGAAGCAATGTTTGGAGTATTAGAAAAAGAACCAACATACAATGGAGGCATAAGTTTTCTTTGGAGGCTCGCCCACGGGTTCCTCCACTACGGTAGCCGGTGGGTCATATACAGTGTTCACCACATTTTCAACAGGAACAGATACCTCCTCGACAGGAGCTTCCTCCACCACAGTTTCTTCTTCATAGTCATGTTGCTGCTGTTGTTCAGGGACACTGTAGTGTTGGTCTTGAAGATTGTAGTGTTGTTGTTCTGAGACGTTGTAATGCTGTTCCTCTGGGAGACTATACTTGTCAACTGGATCATCTTCTAGATGAACTGAGTCAACATACTCCCTTGCCTCTTCCTCCAATCCATAGTTAGAAACTGCCAAAACCAAAAAACCACAACATTTTATTCTATAATCTAAACTGGGCTATCAGATAATATATAGAAAGTATACCCTTTGACTAAAGGGAAAATAAACAGCATGTACGCACGAGCAAAATCGCCATTCAAATCAGAATCAAAATGTGATTTTTGTGAATCGGAATTGTGAATTGATTCAGAAGATTCAGATATAACCACATTTCTTGATAGTACAATAATTTATATTGCTTGAATGACCTTTTTGTCTAAAACTAAAAGGACTATCTAGAAAACATTGTTAGTCAATGAGTCTCATGCTACTTTTGAATCAATCTACCAAAGCTTTAGGCAACAGTAATTTGAAGCTTATCTTAGAGTAATTCACGCTACCTGGGGGTTCTGGATGAGGGCTAGCAACATCCAGTTGGTTGTCAAATTTGCTTTCCGATGCTACGGGAGCTGGAGGTGGCTGGTAAACAACTTCATCCTCAAGAAAATGAAAGATATCATTCAGAACAAAGAAACCCTTCTCTTGTGGAGCGAGGAAAAAGGTCTGCACAAATTTCCTCCTTGCAATGAAGTCCTTTGTTTTAACAGAACCTGAAACCATCACCAAAACACCTCCATTCCAAGAGTCAATGGAATTTATTGTCTTGATCTCGATCGCAGTGAAGTTCAGTGACAAGATGAGGTTATGAATTTGCTGCGGAGATATAACAGAAAGAAGTCATATATATCCTTCAAACAAGGGTATGCAAAAACAAACAAAAATGCACACAATAATCAAACTTTAGAGAGACGGGAACCCAATGGATCCAGGGCTGAAACGAATGAATGGTTGTCACAAACAATTCTACAAGACATTACAAATCAATTATGAGTAGAATAATAACAAGTAGATCACAACAAGCAAAAGGGTAAGAAATTCAAGCAGAACTAAATTTAGAATAGCAGAGTTCAGAGAATCATCTTTGATTAGACATGGCAGACTAATGAACATAACAGAGTCTAGAGGTGGAAATTTGGACCAGAGTCAAGGGCACCAAAAACCAGCCCAAAATTTTTGTGTATACAGGTCACATAAAAACTTCCTACCAATTTTCAGGCTAAGATTGGAATGGGAAAATTGCACTTCATGATAGGCCTTTTTAACCTCACCCAAAACCCAAATTCTCAGGTCTAGTATAGTCAATAGGAGAAGCTTCTATCATATAGGACACAATCCAATACTTCGTATGAATGCAAAGCACTCTCTCAAGGAACTTCACCAATCAACTACCACCTTAATAGTTTAACACCTTGGAAGTGGCAAATGATGTTTCTGTAATAAAATTCTAGCTATTCTTACTATTAATCTTTCAACTTGCAAGCATTACATAAAACACAACACTTCTCAAATGGAATTCAATTTTCTAAGGCGCTAGACAAGAAGCAAAACCTATTTATCGAGCCCTATCTTATCTATCACATTGACAAAGATGCACAAAACAAACGACCGCAGCACGAGTTGATGATAATAGCAGCAATAGTCAGAATTTAGCATACAGTAATACCAATTGCAAAACATAAAAAATACAATAAACATAGATGCATCATGCAAGTGCCAAAACCAAAAATCACTAAGCATTACATATTTCAACAAATTTGAGAAACACAAGTGACTCAACCAAAATCACAAAAACCCTTTTAAGACAGTATAAACCAAGTCATGATTCGCAATAACTTACAAAACAAACACCAACATTAAAGAACAAAAACCAACCCTATAAAAACTCAAAACACACAGAAAACACAGATACACCAAAAAAATTACCAGCATAGCAGAGGCTGTTTCGCTGGAATCTCCATCGACGCGAACCATGGTGCTGGATTCAGTGTAGAACTGATGAACATAATCCGGATTCTGCTGAAGAACCTGATAGTACTGTCCAACGAAGTAGGAGCCAACCTGAGACAAAACAAACCCAAATCAACCCACAAATCGAACAACACAAAACTCAACAAAAATCGCATCTTTGTACACGAAAAATCACCTGAGCAGCTCCTGGGTACGAGGTCGCCATTATCGGAAACTAAAGCTCTCTATATCCTCTGTATCTAAAACCGCATGCACGAACAAAATTGAACCCGCCGATCGCAGATCCGAGACGAAGGGTCGCGAATCTCGAAACCCTAATGCGAGAGAAAATTAGGGTTTATCGAAAGAGAGAGCGAGAGAGCGAAACGGAGAAGAAAGGTTTAAGTTTTAAGATAGATCTGTGAACACAACAGAGTAGAAGAGGAGAGAGAGAGAGAGGCTTTACGTTTCCATCGTGAAATCAGGACCGTCCGATTAGGTTGGGGAGGGTTTTGGAAATAGTGATGAGTTGAGGTGGTTTTGGGAAATAAATTGGGAGTTTGGTGTTCACGCGCGCAGTTTGGTCAACTCTGGTCAGATTCGTTGTGATTTTGTGATCAGAGTGGTGATATCAGATCAGGGTGTTGTTTATAGAAAGTGGGCGGTTTAAACGGCTGAGATTGAAGTTCGGTGGGGAAGTGTACTGTAACCACTCACTCAGTTCCTAGTACAATAGAAAGAGAGGCTTTACGTTTACTTCAGGAATAACATGTTTAGATCTTGTTTGGACCAGAACCCGCAACCGATCCTACTTTTTTCCGAACCGCGCTAATTTTTATGTCGGGTTTATCTAGTAAATTTTGGGTTCCTTCAGATTAACTCTTACAAAAAGCACAATTCATGTCTAAAAATTGAATTTTGGCCAACTCTAGAATTCTTTTGGTCGGGTTCAGGTTAGAGTTCACAAACCCGACCCAAACCCCGTTTTGTCAGTTCTACACCTAAAGTAGTTGTGTCGTCCTACTTGTTTAACAACTGAGAATCAGTTGAGAATGATGCTCTCCCAATGTCTCCAATAATTTACTTTACTTGATAGATGTTATCCACAAACTCCATCAAATACTAGTGAACATTCGGAGAGAATCTACTTCGAAGCAAAATTGATCACTCATTCGCCCCTATAACTAAGTTGGAGCAACGTCGCGTCAAACATTTACCAAAATCTCCTTTTAGTCTGTTCTAGAGTTGACAATTTGGACCGAACTCACGAGCACCTTCCAGGCTTACATCACCCCTAAAATTTGCCCATTCCGACTAATTTTCATGTCAAGTCCTTACAAACCGCACAATTCAACACATTTTGTGCCTATACAATACAACCGTTCTGAACTCGAATTGTCAACTATAGTTCAGTCTGCTCAAGTACCTCTCAACATCATAAAATTCAGACCGTTAGATTAGGTACGGAAGATATGTGTAAATAATATTAAGTTCAAGTCCTTTTGGGGAAACAATATAGAAATTTGTCATCCGCGCACGTGCACCAAGGGTGCTATCGTCAATTTTGATTAGATCGCCGAGATTTTGTGATCAGTGTGTTATATATGGAAAGTAGGCAGTTTTAATAGCTGAGATTCATGTACGGTTTGGGGGTGATATGTATTGTATCAACTCACTCCACTCTAGAGAAAATTTACTAGTATCTTTATTTTTTACTTTTTTTTGTTACCAAATTTAGAGCTAGCCACAATCAAATAATTTTATTTTGTTTTATCGAAAAAGATTCTTTTCAAAAATAGAATCAAGAATGAATTCTTGAATTTTTTTCAGAGTAGATAGCAACTGAATCAAACACAGGTATGTGAATTTTTTTTTTTTTTTTGCAAATTTAGAAAGCAATAATATAGGAAATCGTAATGAAAGTCGCTAAAAACTTCTAATTACATCGTTAAGATTATAAGTCATGTGTCGATCACGTCAGTAATACAATAAGTTTGAATCACCATATCACTAAAACTAGTTATCTAACATATTTTAAATTACACGTAAGAACCATTTAACAAAAAAAATTCAACGATCAAATTGAGATTTTACCATAAAATTTAAAACAAATAACCCAACTTTGAATTCAACCTAATGAATACGTTTTGAGTGCTCGATTTTAAAATCCTAAATTTGAGTCAATCCAATATTTGAAGGCATAGAGAATTTGAATTTAAAATTATTTCAAAATCCAACACATTTATAACACATTTAACATGAAAATTCAAGGTTTCAAAAAAAAAATGAAAATTCAAAATCTCTAGTTTACCAAACATTAAACTTATATTCAAAATAAATAAAGAAAAATCAGACAAATTGTATAGGCAAAAGATATGAAAATAGCATAAAGCAAAATAGATCTTAACAAAGCATCAAAAATCCAAAGAAAACTCATCTGAATCATAAGTGTGTAACTACCACAAACTCTCAACACTACAATGTAACTACAATTACCAAAAGCCAAAGTATAGACAAGGCATTACATAACTCGAATTGGAGAAAACTATATTTTCCTCATTGAGAAAAGCTCGCCAGTGCATTTGCCACTATCAGAGACGCAAAGATCAATTACAAATCGCAACCTTGATAAATCGTGTCGCTTGCTAGTTTCATCGTATTGTGCCCTTCGTTCAAAAAAGCTATGCTAGTTCGGTGTAGGGATAAGAGTTAATACACTACCGGTGGCAAAATTTGATTACCTATGACCTTTGCCGGTTCAGTAGTAGCTCCCGTAGTAGGCAGTGGCTTGGGGAACTGAAGCAGGCTGCGGAGCTGGGGCCATCGTTGCTGCAACTGCCGGTGTTGTTGGTTGCACGTAACTTTGTTGCGGGTAGGTCTGCGGAGCATCACAAACTAATAATTAGGCAAAAGTACAGGAAGAAAGTAGAACTAGTAAAATGGGCCATGGCCCACAGACATCACTGGCCTGGGCTGGCAAATAATCGCCCGACATACGTGCGAGCCTATCGGCCCAGGCCAATAAATATGCTGCCTATTTTGGCCCGACTAGTTCAGGACCCAGTCCACAACCCATTTGCCAGCTCTAGAAAGTTGGTAAAGAGCATCAAAAGACTCCACATACAGAATGTCAATTGAACAAAGCCACTACAGTAGAGCTGGTCATCTGGGTTTTGGGTTAAATAGGCCTAAACCGAACTGACTTGCAGGAAATACGTGTCGGGTCAAGATATGGGTTCAGCTAGTCTACTACCAAAAATATTATCAGGTTTATTTATGCAACACTAACCCCAAAACGTGAGTGAGGTCCAAATTGCCAGTTCTACCCAACACGAGTGAGAAAGTATAGTACCTGAGCAGGATATGTAGGAGGATAAGCACCATAGGCCGCATTTTGTGGCACTGCCGTGGGCGCTTGTGGAGTAGTGTAGGTTGCTCCATAACCTCCATACGCACTATAGGCGGTCTAGTGAAAGAAGCAACACACCAACAAAAACAAATGTGCTCTTAGCGCAAAAATCGAAAGAAAACAAAATTACAGTGAAATAACGAACTTCCATATTGGGTGGCTCACCTGTTGGGTATAGCCAGGGGTCCATTGCTGCACTTGAGGTTGTGCAGCTTGCGGCCAAGCTTGAGGCTGTGCCGCATAACCAGCTGGCCACTGGGTTTGTGCACTTGGGTACGCACCCATCAGAGACTGAGCAGGTGAGGGGGCACCAGAGTAAGATCTTGCCATCTTCGATCTGTCGGATGCTAGAAAATCTTCTGCCTGACGCTTTCTAAATTCCGATGTACTCCTATTGCGTAAGAAAAGTTTGGAATGCCGATCATCAGCCTTCTTGACAGATTCAGAATCTCCAAAGGTATCCAGAAACTACAAAACCGAGTGTATTCATGAGACATGAAGGGAAATATGAAGAAAAGCATTCAAGTCAGTAAAACAAACCATATATTTTTTCCAAATATATGATGGACAGCCCACCAAAAAACTTAACATAAGCTGCCTCAGTTTGTAAACAAGTGTTGTTTTAGAGTTTTCAGGCAGACAAATAAATAAGTCGCTTAAAATGACCTAATTACCCAAATGTTATTGTTTGTGTACTCACTTACTGCTTGAAATTAAATAGTATAAGTAATAGATAGTGTATTTTGAGAATAAAAGGGGCATAACTGGAATGACACTTATTTTGAAACAATTTCTGCTTCTTAAAATGTCACTTATGTTGAAACGGAGGTAGTATTGTTTTGGAAATGGCAAGCAATTACCTCCAAATAAATGCTAGATAGTTCTTCCCTTTCAACAGTACTTGCAGAATTGGTGTTGTCTGGGTTCGGGACTACGAACTTCTCCACCAATGCATCCAAGAAATCAAATCGCTTTGGAAGTGACTGAATAGACTCAAGATGGATTAGGCCCTGCATATATTTGGAAAAAGAGCATTATGTAACTACAAAAGAATAAATAATATGACATTGTAAGTGTATACTCCATGTGCAAGCTTGCTGAGAGAGGACCTCAAGAAAAGGTTTAGACAATTGAACATGCTCAGTTGCTCCAACAAGTATTTCTCTCGCTTTCTCAACATTCCCAGAAACCTACAAAAACAAAGGCAAAAAAAAATGAAATTGAGATACTGTGCTGCATTCAATTGAATGCAAATCAAGCATACACATACCGCTAGATATTCAACAAGAATCACATAAGAAAATTTTCAGGCAAATATCAAGCTGTTGAACATTTAAATAATCGTAATCATGAAATCTCAATTTCAGCGTTTTTAGTAAGTACAGCTGGAAATTCGGGATTCAGGTCGGGTTTCTAGAATTTGGATTGAAAAGACGATCCATAAGAGGTGTGGTTTGCGAAAGAATGACTGGGTTGCCCAACCGATATACATTTCAGATCATATAACCTGACCCAAAAATTAATCGAATCTATACTACGTGATCCGAAGGACCAAATCCGCAAAACTAAGGGTCAGAACTTGGATGCCCACAAGTACGGATCAAAATTGCCAGCTTTATTAGTAAGAAGTGTCCAACCATAAAAAGAACGAGATATAGAAGAGGAAAATTCTAAGGAAAGAATCTCAATCTATAAGCTATACATAACTATCACAAACATTTAAATAATCCAACCTACCAAGTAAATAAATCGAGAGTACTGAGCATACAGCATCGATAATACTTGTGATTGTTCCTTTTCTTTTTCAATTGCAATGGCCTGTTCATAGATTGAAAAGGCATCTTCTAGTTTCCCCTGCAGATGTACATATATGATAAGTAAATAAGCAAATAAGCCAATATTAGCATTACAACTAAGAATAATTGACAAGTAACATACAAAATCTTACCAGTCTACGTTCCATGTTGGCATGCTTAACAATTGCTTCAAGAAGCCCAGGTGAAATCTCAGTATGTAAAAGTTGAAAGGAAGCTCTAGCCCCAACTATGTCCCCACTCTTTTCTTTAAACCGAGCAGCAAAAAGATGAATCTCCGGTTGTCTCTGTTCAATAAATCGTTAACCACAAAACCAAAAAATATTAGAAAAGGTAGGGTTGATTATGGAAAAATTCGCGTCATAGATGTCCACACTTCTGTATCAACATGACATGATACTTGTCTCGAGTATTTTGTTCATAAAATAGAGAACCTTATAGGAAATCAGTTAGCAGCCTCATGCAGAGTCCAAGTCATATCAATACTGATGACTTTCAATTAAGTACCAAGCTCTTGAAAGCTTACTTGACTCGTGGCTGATTCAACCACAAAATTAGCTACTGAACTAACACGTCTTAAAAGTTAACGAAAAGACATCCGATAAGTCCAAGTTTCTACCTTGACAAAGACTTGGGAAGCGCGACCAAGTGCATTATCCGCAAGATCCATACTTCCACAGGCTTCCATGCATAGGACATAGCGTATCCAGTATTCAGGATAGTTGGCACATGCAATCAGGCATCTTTCATATAACTTGACCACCTAGATGGCAAAAGAAACAACATCAAAGACTAAACCAGACATATCTCAAAAATATTTTTGAACATTGAATACAAAGAAAAAGGGAGATATGCATAAGAAATACTCCGTGAGCGGAACAGAGGGGCCCCTCAAATACGAGAAGAGGGACCCTCCTTGCCTGACAGATAGATGGTTAAGAACATAAGAAGACACCTGCATGCATAACATTGGAACTTTTAAAGAATGAAAGCGACTAAACAACACATCATGAACCTCGACTGACAAACAAGAGTTTGAAGTACTTAGCCTTACAGAAACCAAATTGAAGGCCCAAGCTTTAGTCTCATATCCCATTAAAATGTTTCTTCATCCAACGGTTTAGCCAATAAAGCTTATGGTACAGCAGATATTACTTAACTGTAAGTCAGTGTATAACAAGGACAACTAAGAACTAAAAACATCAGATACTAAATGAAGATATAATATGCAAAATTGAATACCTTGTTCAAGTCTTCTTCTCTTTCCATGAAATCAAGATAATGATGCCAATTTTCAAGCTCAGAAACATTGAGGGGTCGCACATGAAAGTACGGCCTTCTAATAGCTGTTTCGAAACCAACAATCTTAGAATCAAACTCTTTGGCTTTCCTGTACATCTCTTCACGACTGGTGATATACTTCTGCAACTCCTCTGGTTCGGATAAGCCAGCACTTGCAGGTGTAACAGATTGTTCCACAGAATCAGAATTAGCCTCTCCCTCATTTGCTTCGGCCCCAGCCTCTGGGCATGGACCTACTGCAGCAACAGCAGCAGCTTCCTCAGCAGTCCTTAATTCTGACAAAGGTCGGCTTGCAGCTAGTTCCTTAAAACTGCAACACCAATGACAAAAGGAATATTAAAAACTAAACAAACTGAAATGAGTACAAATGCATTGTAAGTGTGTGAATATGCACAGACATTAACGTATTTGCACATGCTATGTCTTAGCTGTCGTATTTTAGGGCAGTCATCCATGCATATGAGCTAATGCATGAATTAATCACTTCAAAATCATAGATACAAGTATAAAAACAATATAACAATAACCTGATGACAAGAAAAAAAACAACCCTAGATTCCTATAGACATTTTCAATTCTAGTATAGAGCAGCTTATAAATGGAATCACACAGCAAAGATAACTTCACACAGAAAGTTTGGCACAATTGTACAAATAGGTTTCCGAAAAGAAATAGATTAATCAATGCGGAACGCATAGTAATATATGGGGGCAATTGTTTTCAACTCGTCAAATACTGACATTCCTTGATATGTTTTCGTAAGTGTACTTTATAAACCCTAACACAAGGTAACACAATCCCCTTAAAAACATATTAAAAAAACGTTCAGAATTTTTCACACATAACAGCACAAGCTGAAACTTATGAATCACCTGTTCAGATAACGATCAAGTTGTTGATTTGGATTCTCTAAGATCCTCGTATAAATCATGGCAAGCCGACCCCACTGCAGCTGTGAATATTCATATTCTATATATTTATCCCAGAGAGTGTAAGACAGATAATCTGTTCCAACGTAAGCTAATCCTCGTTCAAATAGCCTGTCAGAATTAAAGGTAACATCATTATATGAGTATGAATATCAAAGCAGCCAATGTTAAGACATCCGTGAATGAGAGACAGTGGCGCTAATGTTGAGGGAGAAGGAAGAATTCACTCAACAGCATATGACACATCCAAACGCTGCATTTACCTTCCTGAAAAAACCATACTATGTCCGTGAAATGGAGCAGTGATAGAGGCCATGTTAGCCCTTAGCAGTGATAGAGGCCATGTTAGCCCTTAGCTGGACAAGATCTTCCCATCAGCAATTTGCTTATTGATGCCCCTCAGAGTGTCAAAGTTAAAAACAGCCATATTTCATGAATAACTACATGACTATGACACATGCCTCCGAAGAAAAAAGGAATAAAGAAGGGGTATAATGAAGGCAAAATGTTGAATTAAATTCTAAAAGTATTTCAAATAGCTACCCCGTACAGTAGCCTCAAAATCAAGGGTTTGCACATCAGAAAATTTATTTCTGAAGTGCATCCCCATTAAACCTTTCCGCCATTTATGTGAAGGAACACTGTCGAAGGCATATTGAAATCAGGTTAGAAAGCAAAAGAGGATATTGCACATTCATGAGACTAAGAAAAACACACAACCACGATCTCTCCTTGCTAACAAACAACAAGAATGGATAGATAAATGGTTATTACCTTCGCACAGTGTCAGGATCTCCATATGTGCTTATGGCAAATATACAGTAATGCAACCAAATGTCCACAGAATATGTAACCCCTTGAACTGCCCGTTCATAAACTTCCACAACTTTCTCAATTGAACCAAATCTTGCCTCATGGTCTGCATACTTCTTCCAATAACCATAACACAAGGGAAATTCTGCCAAGAAAGCATCATAAACTTTTCGAACTTTCAATATGTTGTCCTGCATATGGATACAAATTACAAAATACTCTTACGTTTCAGGATAAAAGAAAAAGGTAATCAAATCATCATATATATTGAATAGCAATGCCAGCTAATGTGAGGATAGGGATGCATTAGTGTGCACATAACAAGAAGCAGTATATGCCTAAACTAACAGAATGTTTTGAATGGAACATGTAACCAAAACAGGACAGTAAGCAATAATAAAGATATTGAGCACATTTTTGCACTCTGACAAAGTGAATGTTTAGGGATTATGGCGATTCAGATAAAATCAAAATAGCATATACTGATATACATATCAAGCACAAATGTAAAAAGATGTCTGACTTATCAGAAGTAAGGATTGTTCAACCAAACCACAAAAAAAATTCATTTAAATTAAAAAGAGCAGAATCGGTCACATGTAACTTGAAAGATCTATTAAAAGCTAAAGCATGCTGACATACCTCCGCTACCTTCTCGGTCTCATCAATGAGCTCAGTCCAAGAATTAAAATCCAACGAATTCACCCTCACAATGCTCCATAGCCGTTCTTCTTCAGCAGACATAGCAGGCACTACTATTGACAAGAAGAGAAGTAAATGAAGCCGCCTAAAGTTGTTCAACATACTAGACGAGACATGCTATCAATAACGAAAACTAAGAAGAACAAATATAAATTTAGAGGTAGTATGTCCTGTGAACCTTTTAGTCTCTTTTGAGTGGTATAAAAATAAAAAAATGAAATCATTCACATAACAATGGCATAAAAGTGATACCTATCTAGGTTTTAGCTTTTACACCACATATATTGTTAACTTCTAGGAAGTACGAAACCCGCCATCAATTTCTATGAGAGCAATATATCCATACTTTGCAGACTATAAATTGAATATTATATTTTCACAATACGTTATAGTCATAGATTTTATCTTATGAACAAGTCTACAAATTTGAAACACAGCTCACAAATCTTAACCTTTGAATACTCAATATAAACATTGTAGATGAAAACGAACTTACCAGACACATCTGCAAACTGTTGTTCAGTTGCTGCAGAGCCCACATTATCTAAAGGATTTCCATTTTCAACCGATGTGATGTTGCCAGCTTCAGTAGTAACATTACCATTTACAGAAGCGTCATAAGCAGTAGATTCGTTCACTCCAGAAGCTGGAGAAGTCTCATGAGCTGTATAAGCATGATCTTCTTGCATAGCAGAAACCGGATCAGAACCATTTTTATTTCCATCGTCTAAAATGGAACTCATAGGCTCAGTATAAGTTCCTTCTGTCGGAGCACCAGAAGAAGCGTAATCACCCATAGCCTCAGGAACAACACTAGAGGTAGGTTCATCATAGCCACTCGAAGCATATACTGCAGATGTTTGAGCAACTACTGTTTCACTATCTCCCATGTTCGATCTACAAAAGCTTCCCTTGAGAATACTAACTGCAAAATCATAAACAGATCTAAATCGGGTCCTATAAAATTCAACAACAAAAAAAAAAAGGAAAATTTCAAATTCTCAGTGTTAGTTGCATGCATCTCTAATGTTGTAACAATTTTTTTTCCCGAATTAGTATTATAAACACATTCTAATTTTCATATCAGCTTGTTACCAGAATAACAGTTAGCAAAACTACAAACAGAAGTCTGCCAACCATCATGACATTTAGAACTACAAAAAAAACCAAAATCTCCATCTCTTCAACAATTTGATAAAACCCAATTCCCAAAATACTTTAATATACTTCTGTAAGCTATCAGAAAAACCATCACAAAAGCCAAAATCTGCAAACATTTAAAACTACAAATACAGAAACAAACACAAAACTTCATCTCTTCAACAATTTGATAAAACCCAACTCTCAAAATACTTCAATGTTCTGGGTATGCTATCAGATCAACCATCACAAAAGCCAAAATCTCCAAACCATCATAACATTTAACACTACATATACAAAAACAAACAAAAAATCTTCATCTCTTCAGCAATTTGATCGAACCCAACACTCAAAATACTTCAATGTCCTTGTGTAAGCTATCAAACCAACCATACCAAAATACAAAATCTCCACACCATCATGACATTTAACACTACAAATACAATAACATACAAAAATATCTTCATATCTTCAACAAACCCAACACTCAAAATACTTTAATATCCTTCGGTAACCCATAGCAAACATGACAAAAGCCAACTTTAGCTAGCTACCAGCCTCACTATACTACACAATCCATCAACTCAAATAAGCTAAAAACCAACTTATATTCTCACAAAAATAAGCTAAAACCTGACTAAATAAAAACCTTGAGCTAGCTACCAGTCTCACTATTTACTACACAGTACAATAACATGCTAAATCTAAAGGATAATCTGAATCCATCAACTCAAAATAAGCTAAAAACCAACTAATATTCTCACAAAAATGAGCTTAAAACTGATTAAAACAAAACCTTGAGCTAGCTACCAGCCTCACTATTTACTACACAGTACAATAACATGCTAAATGAAAAGGATAATTTGAATCCATTCACTCAGATTAAGCCAAAAGAAAACTAACAAAAACCCTCACAAATTAAAAAATCTTCATCTCTTTAACAATTTGATAAAACCGAGCCCTCAAAATACTTCAATATCGCTCATTAAGCTATCAAAACCTTGAAGTAGCAACCAGCTTCACTGGACACTACACAGTACAAAAACATGCTACATCCGCATAACAATCTGAATCCATTTCCACAAATTAAACTCAAAAAACCCTAAAACCCTAGAGAGTCGTGAAAATTAGGGTTTCGCAACCCTAAACCCTAAATGACGCAAAACAGAATTGCGACAAAAACAGAACCAGCGGTTTAGGAAATAGTCGCGGCCTTACCGGAAGATGAAGAAACAACGTCGCTCGGAGAGCGTGAAATTTTGAGTTCTCTGAGATTTTTTTTTTTTTTTTTTTTTTTTTTGGGTTACGGTTTCGCTTTGTGAATTTCTGGTTCTGAAACGAAAACACTGAGGGAGAGAGAGAGAAGGAGCAGGAGAGAGTGTGTGCGCGGTGCGTCTGCACGTAGTTTCTAGTGAAGTGGAATCTGCACCGTTAATGGGACTTGATTGTTTGGATCTTGTCCGTTGAAACAAGTGACTTTCGCTGCTGTTTGCCACGTCAGCACGTCAGAGAATTGTGGCTTCGGGCTCAGGTCCATAAACCGACACGTTTGGGCTGGACTTTTTATTGGGCCTAGGCCCATTAGTTCTTGATAGGCTCATAGCATTTCTCTCGGCCCAATAAACAAAAAATATATAATTTAGCAATTTGGGTCACAACATGTGACACGACACAGTTCTACCTTATATGTAATGTGACATTTCCGACACGAAAACTCACACCTCTTTCACATCAGGTTTGGATTATGCCAATCCAAAACCCTGATCCGGTTTGAAACTCAAATTATCATATCTAATTCCAGCTCAATGTCTTTTGTAATTGTAATTTTATTAATAAATGAATCTGAGGTCTAAAAAATGAATGTGACTGGGGTATTATACAAGATTGACCCAAAAGGAAATATTTGACTCAAGAACCGGACCGACCCAAATAAAATTGATGTTAATTGTATTGATTTGGAGTGAGTAATTATGAAATACATTACACCAACAGTAGTAAGATTAAATATATTATTTTCCTACTCTTTTTTTTTATAAACACAGGACAGCAGACTTGTAAAAGTCGGTGTTTCTCACCCCCTAGTGGGAAAGGCTCGAACCTGATATATCAAATGAAATTCAAAGCACATCAACCTTAGTTTCATTCTCTAAAAATAACATTTCATATTCAAACTTGTAGTTACACAACTTTTACTTAGTTTAGACCACACTATTTTTAACAATTGCATACTCTAAAACGATTCGAGGAATGTTTGTAACAATTGTATCGACAACATTGATCGGAACAACTTCTGACTTTTCGCTCATTTAACGATCACCTGAGCGAACACTGATTTTGGCAATTGTTTTTTGCTTCTTGGTAGGTGCTTCCTTGTTCACTTTACATGCACTCAATGGAGATTCAACTTTAGGTGCCTTTTGACCCAAATCACAATTCTTCAAAGCCAAAGATCTTCCCTTTTGGCTCAACTTCTTGGGAGATTCTTCATTGGAGCCTTTGAGTTTTGCTTGAAATGGAGTTGTGCAAACCCTAGCTTTGGATGGTGTCTTTTGTTCTGATTTGGGTTTCTTGGATGCCAAGGATCTTTCATTGCTTGACATGTTTATGCTCCCAATCATGTCATCGTTATCTGAAAAATAAAAACAACAAAGTTCTTTTCAAGTTTCAAATAGTTTGAAAGAAGATAAGCCAATGACATTTTAGTAATTTAAACATTGTCGTATTTGCAGTTTGAGTGTCACAATATTCTAATTGAGATTGTGAGTTCAAATCTTGTGGATCGGGTCGAGGTTAGGCCTTTTCAACCTGATTTCCAGTTCTAACTAGAGGTGGCATTTCTAGTTAGGGGTTGATAATTGCCCAACACGAGAACGACCCGACATGAGCGCGGGGCTCAACGTGCAAAAGGGTTTGCCCTATTTGACCCTCAAATTTTCAGGGAACACTCAAGCTGAACTTGCATTTTTTTAAGGTTGGTGTTCGGGTGCCCACATCTTCAAGTCCAAATTATCGGCTCTAGCTCTAACCTATATCTCTTTCAAATCTCATAAGTGTTAAGTCACGCCAACTCTTACTCGAAATCCGAACTGTCAACTCTAATCACATTAGTTTCTCACTATTTTTGTACTTAACTTTACAATAACAAGAACATAAGAGCATTGAATCAAAACAAAAACAATCCAGAATAGTTTTTTAAAAAATTACCAGGACTCGACAAGACGGCCCGAGGACGAAGAACAGGCGATGATTTGACACTCAGCTTGATATTTTCACCATTTTTGTTGCCAATCTTCACTGTCATTGACAAAACACATTACATTAACTTCACAGAAAATAATAAATACAAATCATACTACAAAATGTTTCTGAAACTCGAATTTAAACAAACCCGGCGAGTTCGCTACACAAATCTTCGGTTTTGTGTCACTTTGAGGGCTCGATTTGATCCGATTCTCCTTCTCTGCAAGAAAATAGAAAGTTAGCTTCCTTTATAAGCAAATTAATCATCAAGTGAACAAAGAATTATGACCATTTTTAGGAATGGTAACGAGGATGGTAGAGCTAACAATTTGAGTTTCAGGTCGGATTTCTCGGGTTTAAAGGCCTAATTTGAACCTAATCCGTAAAAGGTGTATGTAACAAGGTTTAGAGCTAACAATTTCGTTTCCGGGTGGAGATTTCCAGGTTTGGGTTGAAAATGCTTAACTAAACCCGCTCCGAAATGAGTGTGAGTACGTAGGGGGAGTTCAGTTTTTGCAAAATGTGTGGATCATGCGAGTTTGTTTGAACGACACACAATTTTTGAATAAGCAATCAACCTAAACTCGGCTTGAGGCCGGGTCCATTATATGTGACCTAAGCCTGCAAAATTTTGGGTTGTGTTATCGCAGGCCAAACGCATTATCACCTCAAATCCAGCCCGCATTTTTGTAAGTTTGGATTGCATAAACAAATTTCCTTAAAACTAGCATGAGAGACCGTGCGATGCACGGGTTAACAATCTGTAAATCATTACAAAAAAAAATATAAACTCTAAAAAAAAAATATATACATTTTATTCATAATAGTTAACATTATTAATAACAAACTCAT
>JAYMTE010000235.1:0-21056 GCA_036897545.1 Pelargonium fulgidum
AGAGTAACTTTGACGAAGGACTTGGACACTAGGCTCCTTATCTCAGATCACATGGACAATAAGACATTACTAGTGTGTTTGGGTTGACCCTTCATATGAGAAAATCCACAAATGTTATTGGTAGTGAGTTGAAGACCTAGTCGACTTGGATAAATTGTGTACTGGTTCGCCTGAACCGTGGGTTGTTTTGGATCTTCCATTTGCTGAATTGAGACCACTAGTTGATATAATACGAGCAGCATTAAACTTTTAATTCAACTTTTCGTGTATACATACCACAAATTATTTTATGTAAAGCGGTTTGATTTGATTTTTTGATTGTTCGATTTGTTTTCTTTTATCTTTTTTTCTTTTTTTGAGAACGGTTCAGTTTGGTTTTAGTATCACTTTGATTGATTTTTTCAAAATCCAAATAAAATTTCATTAAAATCTTCTAACTTTATGAAAATTATTTATCTATCCATAGAGCAAGATCTAGCTAACCTTAAATCAAATTATGAATCCAATGACCGGAAATTATTATTGAGCTCTCAACTCAAGTCCAACTTGATTCTAAAGCCCAAGCCCAAAACATTTTTCAAATGTTGCATGTGTGAACTCTCTGTTGATAAGTATATCTTTCTTTTAGCTTATTGGTATGATTGGCCCAACAAATAATTATCCTATAATGATAAATTATCATGGTCTACACTACTACTATACAAGTAAAAGTATATATGTTATTAATAAGCAAATTAAACAAAGTTAATTATGAAATACAAGCACAAAACACAATATACAATTGTAAAATGACATAGCTAATGGTGAATCAAAACTATCACCAAATTATAGGAGATACATATTTTGCAAGGAAGCCTCCCTTTATCACATTGACATATTTCTAGCTAGCGGCCTTCAATTTCCATCAAACATTGATTTCAACCTTAAATTCCTATAACCATAAATGGACTATAATATTATTCTCGTAACAATTAATATCGATCGATTCATCTTTCTCAAATCATAAATAAACCCTTCGCGCACATTACGAGTCTGCTGGAAAACACTCCAACAGATAGCTAACGTTGTTTTGCACCTCTAGCGACGGCCCAGTGCACGAGGCTTCTCCCAACGTGGGGTCCGACAAAAGAAAAGACGTCGTTTCAGTTAGTCTCGAGGCTAGCAAGGTGTCCAAATTCTTCCAATCAACATATTTTTCATCTTCATAGTCTAGTTCACTTCCTATGCCACTAGGGTTCAAGCCTTCCCTTGCTGCTAAACTTGTGGAGATGGTGGGGCTATCGAGCTGTGGAAGCTCAATGAGTTGGTTGTCCAAGAACATTGGAGATAGGTTATTGTTATTGTTGGAATGAATCATGAGCTGAGCTTGCTCCGAATCAAAAGATCGATGAAAACTCGAGCCTTGATTCGCATACATGCAGTTTGTTGTGGTGCTAGAACTAGTGATTATATCAGAAAAAGACTGGTGAGGCCTAGCAATGTTGTGGTTGCTATGGTCTCTGAGATAGCAAGAATGGTTCCAAGCTTCAAAACCTTGCCTATGATTAGGAGTAGGCTTCTTGAAGGCCCTGCACACCACCCATCCCTCTTCCTGTAATGTACAAGTTTGTTTAGAATTTGAAGTAGAATTAAACTATTGAAAAACCTAGGTGCACAAACATAATACAAGTGCATAAGTTGAAGACAAATAGTAAAACTAAAAAAAAAGTGATTGATTATGAAGTTGTTTAAATGCCAGATGATGCTTAGGAAGTGTGAAAATAAGTCATGCATGTCGAGACAAGCATGAAAAATAAATTTTGCCAAACACTTGTAACTTATATATGTTGCACAGACACGGGTACGATATACATGATATAACGCAATACAGATAAAACGACATAATATAATTATAGACACAATACGATAAGAATACATTCAATAATAATAAATGATAATTTATATTTGCTATATTAGTGCATATAAGTTACAATAAGTCATGTTTGTCAATATATGTTTAAATGTCGTACACACCCAATCAGTTCTTTTTAGAAGAAAAAAAATAGAAGATGTGTAAGGTGTTGAACATGTGTTAGCTTAAAAATGATTAAAAATAGAGTGACGAGTAAGATCAAATACACATACTCGAAGAGTGTCCAAATATTGGATACATATCGAACAAACAAGTACATTGAGAATATGAGAATATATGTGCATGATAGTTCTAACCATGTATTTTTGTGTACTTATTTATGTTATTCCCACAAAATATTTTGTTATTTCATATGCTCAAAACTTGGCTAATAATTGATTAAACCAAAATTTTCTATTTTCCATGATAATCGTGAAATAATTATCATCAGAAATATTATAAAGTTCATTTTCTGTCCCATGCATTAATAAAAATATCACTTTCAAGAAGAGCAAAGTTTCATATGAACAATAGTGAAAACACTTTTGTCTTTTCAACAAAAACTGCTAGTTGCATGAAGGTTATCGGAAAACTTTTTATCAAACGTGGTATATGCAATTTTCTTTTTCTTGTAAGCATGTTACAAATATATTATGATGTTCCTCTCAACACAAATGTTCTTTTGCAAAAAAAGATTAAAAAATAATTTAAGTGCAATGTTCTCTCCTATCTAGATTGCTTTTGTACTTCACTCCGTAAGACTAATATTATTGGTAAGTAAACTTTGTAATAACTGTGCATGCTAAAATGACATGACACAATTAATAAAGGTGGTCGGATCTAACTGAAACACGACACAAATAAGACTAATAAAATTATAAAAAAACATGTATATCTTACTTGAGAAGTAGATGTGTTATTGATGACGACAACTAATAAATTTTTGTAATAAGCTATATAACGGTTTTACTTATTATGCATTAAGTTTGTTAGACTAGACATTTTATTAAGCAATATTGTTAAGTACTTGCCTGAGGGGGTCCATGCTCGGAAGTTTGAAGACGATACTCATGCATGATCCAATCGGATTTGCGACCATTAGGGGCACGTCCCTTGTAGAAAACCAAGGTCTTCCTCATCCCCACTATTCTGTTCTTAGAGAGCACAGCCTTGTCTCTTCCGGTCGCCTTCCAGAATCCGGCGGCTGTCGCTCTATTAGTTCGAGTTCCGGTAGGATACTTCTTGTCTTTGTGGCTGAAGAAGTACCACTCGTTCTGCTCATTATACCCTAAGTTGCATCTCTCTACATAATAAAATTTATATTCATGTTAAGTATTTATATATCAAAAGTTGATGAACAAATATTAAAATATATATTGTAGATGGAGGATCAAATCTGTAGTATCAATATGTGGAAGAATAAGCTAGCATCTGTGCTACAAAGAAAATTTCTAAATGTTCTATATTTTGTAAGAAAAAATCTATAAGAGGTGACGCGAAATATTTCATATTTTTATAATTTATTAAGTTTAAACGAACAAAAACCCGAAATACAATAACTTCATTCTCTTGTAAATTTATGGTGCATAGTGACCGGTGTACAACACATGTTGTACAAGTTGCTTATATATTGTAATTCAACGGATCCATCAATGAAATAATTATTGTGTCATGATTTATCTATTTATTTTTCCTTGTAATATCTATTGCCCTCCTAATATTATTCACACTCTTATTGCGCTGTAGCCACAAAATGTAATGCTCTAATTATTGAAAACAGACTTTTAATACAGTATACAATCATTTATCATCAACATGACTTAGTTATCTTTTTATTTATTCCGAACATGTTTAGTGTTATCTTTTCAATTTTACTCCATGAAGTTGACAAGTGACCATAGAATGGAAGTAAACCCTAGCTAGCTAGGCTTAATAGAGTGGTGTCTTAAGAGTTAAAAAAGAAGAATGATAAGCATGCAAAGTGGAATTAACTACTAGATAGGTAGGTCTGTTGTGTTGCATTTTCAATGGATCTTAATGTACCTTGGATGTCCCATGGCTCCATTTTGTAGAGATCAATCTCAACGATAACATCAAGATCAATTTTGAGAGAATTAATCTTTCTCTTGAGGTAGTATCCTACAAGCTCTTCTTCTGTTGGGTGAAACCTAAAACCTGGTGGCACACATGATTCCATTGGATCCATTTTCTCTTATAAATATTTTCCTGAGAAACAAACACAACCCATTGTTAGTATATATGTATGAGAGAGACCATTGTTAGTATATATGTATGAGAGAGAGAGAGAGACATAGAGAGAGAGAGAGAGAGAGAGAGAGAGAGAGAGAGATTGTTAAGGTTTTTGAGCATGCAAATTAGTATAATTGCTCATGTCTCAATTGTGGTTTAAGTCAACCAAAACACAGACTTAAAGTTTGTTCTAAGGTAGGCCAAGCAACAAAGGAAGCTAACTTTAACACATGACTCTTGGTTGAAATGAAACAATATTAGAGGCTATTAGTAATTGAAAATAATTAAATATATATGAAAGGTCCAAAATTAACCAAATTAAACAAGTTTGCTTAATTTGTGTGTTTTATCAATTTTAGTCAGGATGATGATCATGATGTCACCACTATGGTAGGACCAACCAGTGGTCCTGCATGTGTTTCATCAAAATATAATAGAACAAGAACAAATCAAAGACCTAAATTCTATTTTATCTTGAATAAAAACAGTAGCTAATTATGGTTTCTTTTTAAGATGCATGAGTTTATGGGAATTAATGAGAAGTATATTGAACACAAAAGTTGGCCGAAAAGGTTGACTTTGCTGTCACAACTCACAAGCAAAGCATATGGGAAAAAAAACATTTTAGTTTCTATGTTTTCTTTGAGTGCAAAGCACTTCTTTCTCAAGCTGCTTGTAGTGGAAGACCTTTTCACACACCCACCTTTCTCTTTTTATTCTTTGATATTTACATAGTTATAGCTCTAATATTATTCACATCACTCACTAGCTAGCTAGCTACCCACTATCTATGTCACATAATGATAAATCATATAAATTCAACCCATATTGATATATATGCCTCATCTAAGCTCATAATGCTCAAGATTTGTTATAATAGTGCAGATTTATCACTCATTAATTTGGAGATTATCAGTTAAAATTGTTTCACACAACATAAAACCAATAAGTAAAATATTCGTTATAGGTTTTTGTAATCTCTATTTATAAGATTTTGAAACTTAATAATGAGAAGAAATAAAAAGGAAGAAGACTTTCAAAACATGAATTTACCTTATCCTCCGTTAAAGTAAATAGTGATTCTAAGATTATTAATTAAATTGTTTCACACGACATACGACAAAGAAGTAAAATATCTGTTACGATTCCGTTATTTTAATTTGTAAGATTTTTTTTTTGTTTTATCTCAAAAATGATAGAAGAGAGAACAGAAAGAACAAACTCATAAATACAAAGAAAAGAAACATAAGATCTTCAAATCATGAACTACAAGAAAATTAAATTAAATCTGTTTATTATATCATACCAATCCCAAACCCTAGTTTTGGTGGAAGAAGAAGAAGAAGACAAAAGCAAACAGAACAAAACAAAACAACCAAAAAAAAAAAAAAAAACTGAACTCTCATTGAATAAGTAACTCCAACATCAACTCACATTGACCCATCTTCACAAAGTAAGAGATCAGAAAACAAGAATACTCACAAGAATTAAAATCCGATTTGGTTCGTAGCGATCTTGACAGAGATAAACAAGAGAGAGAAAGTGAGAGAAACAAGAAAGTGAGAAGATTATTGGTAGAGAGCTTCTTGAAGTGTACAAACAAGAAAGAGATCTTGGTTCTTGTTCTTGGTTCTTGATGAGTAATGGTGAGCTAAAGAAAGAGGTACAAATGTGTATTTATATATATATGTCTATGGAGAGAGAGAGTGTGTAGTATTAGTATATTTTGTAGCTATAAGAGAAGAGAAGAGAAGAGAAGAGAAGGGTTATAATTGATTGCGCGTGGGGTGGCAGATGGATGAAAGGTTTATTTGGACGGCGTGACACCAAATTTTCACGCCACCCCTCCACCGCAATTTTGTGTCCTAAGATTGATTTTTCATTTGCCACTACTGTATACATTTACTTAACATTATTTGGTTGCCACCATTATCGCATCATATTATATTTAAGGAACGCGTAGTTGCTCAAACAAGTGTACAAATAGATTAACATATGAAAATCCGATAACAATTAATCAATAGTTAAATCAGCGTTTTATATATGTTTTTGTACAATAAATTTGTACAGTTAATTATTTCCTAATTTGATTTTGTAAATGAAAACAAATCAACAGCACTTGATACGTCATTCCTTATATTATTCATGATAGATGCAAAACAAATGATTGTAGTAGATCGTACTTCATATATAGTGTTAACTATCAACTTGAGTTTTCAACTTAAGAGAAATTGTAAGTGCACAAACGCCGCATGCATGTCAGTCCAATCATATATTAGATTTAATAAAAGCTATCACTTGTTGATTATCAACAATCATACCCCAAATGCTAACCCGAATCGTTATACACTCATATGTGTGTGCAACTGAGTTGTGTATTTAAGTGTGTTCTTAAATACTCCCAGCATCCTAAAATAAGTTTTTTTTTTAATGGTAAAATAAGTTTTTTTATTTATTCCATCTTTATAATAATAAATTACTTAAAAAATTAATTTTGTTATACAACATTACTTTTTCTTAGTAATAAAATGAAAAGAAGAAAGCTTATTTTAGGATGGAGAGATGAGTAAATTTTTATTTTGTCCTTAATTGTATTTTTTCACTTGAAAAAGTATTATGAAGTTATTTAAATAATTGATTAAATAGTTCCAAAAATAAACACCTGCAGAAGACAATATAAATATAAATATATATTATCAGAAATCTTGACTAATATTAATTGGTTCAGAGTTTTAACTAAGAAACAAAGAAAACGGACGTCATTTAATTACTTTTAGGCAATAAATCATGACTAAGAATTTTTTTTCAAAATATATATATGGGTTTATCTATAAGAAGCAATTAATGCTTTCATCTAGCAAAAATTACTATTTTTAGTGGCTAATTAATATGAACAGTTAAAAAAGTTATTATTTTTTTAGTATTGCTAAAGAAAAAAAATCTGAAACATTTTTTTTATTTTGATGTGATCTTCATTTTTAGGGACTCATAAACTGTCATTTTTGCTTCAGTCTACCTCCATTAATTTGTTTCCTCAACAAATTGGTTTCGTTAACTTTGTTTTCAAGGGAAATAGAGAAGGAGAAGAAGCCATGAAAGTTAAAAGACAACAAAAGGATAAAAACGTCTTTTAAGTGTTCATATTAATATTATATATATTTGATGTCTTGATTCTTACAAGTTCAATGTAAATTATCAAGATATAATAACATTCATCTGCTCATCAGTTCCCGGCAAATTTCAAGCAATCAACGAAACCACCGATTCGCCACCGAAACTTTTGGCGGCTGAATCGGAATGGCCAACAGCGGCGCAAGCCAAGCAGCACCGCCTTACAAGGAGTACCGCCACCTCAAAACCCTAACGGCCCACCAACGCGCCGTCTCGTGCGTCAAGTTCTCCAACGACGGAACCCTCCTCGCCTCCGCCTCTCTCGACAAAACCGTAATCATCTGGTCCTCCTCCTCCCTCTCCATGATCCACCGCCTTGTCGGCCACTCCGACGGCGTCTCCGACCTCGCTTGGTCCTCCGACTCCCACTACATCTGCTCCGCCTCCGACGACCGCACCCTCCGCATCTGGGAATCACGCGCCCCCTTCGACTGCCTCAAGATCCTCAAAGGCCACTCCGACTTCGTCTTCTGCGTCAACTTCAGTCCTCAGTCCCTTCGCATCGTCTCCGGCTCCTTCGACGAGACGATTCGGATTTGGGAGGCCAAGACCGGGCGGTGCCTTCAAGTCATTAGGGCTCACTCCATGCCCGTCACATCCGTGCACTTCAATCGCGACGGCTCGCTCATCGTCTCCGGCAGCCACGACGGATCCTGCAAGATCTGGGACGAGGATAATGGAACCTGCTTGAAGACCTTGATCAACGACAAGGAGCCTGCTGTATCGTTCGCTAAGTTCTCGCCTAATGGCAAATTCATACTCGTTGCAACTCTCGATAACACTCTCGTAAGTCTCTTTTGACCTAATTGCTCAGAAAATTCTGGAAATTGAGGTCGAATTTGCTTATTCTGAAATTATTAGCTCAAATTCGAACAGAATTAGTGAAAAATTTAATGGAGTAGTGATTATATGATCGATTATATTTGATGTTCAATTTCTTTGCATCTGAAATGTAGTTGATTCGAACAGAATTAGAGAAAATTTGATATGAGTGGTGATTATATGATTGATCATATTAGAAGTTCAATTTCTTTGCATCTGAAATTCATACATGTTGCCGCTCTCGATAACGCTCTTGTAAGTCTCTCTGTGACCTAATTGCTTAGAAAAATCTGGAAATTGAGATTCGAATTGCTTGTTCTGAAATAATCAGCTCAGATTTCAATTTTTTGATTGCAACATCTGAAATTCAGTTGATTTGAATAGAATGAGTGAAATTTATGGAGTAGTGATTTTATGATTTATCACATTTGAAGTTCAATTTCGTTGCTTCTAAATATTTAGTTTATTCTAACAGAATTAGAGAAAAATTGAATGGAGTAGTGATTATATGATTGATCACATTTAAAATTCAGATTCTTTGAATCAGAATCAGGTTGATTTGTGAGAGAACTAGAGAAATTTCAATTGGAGTGAGGATTATATGATTGATAACATTTGAAACTGAGATTCTTTGCATATCAGGTTGATATTTGTGAGATAACTAGAGAAAATTCAAATGGAGTTGGAACTATGATTGATCATTGTAGCGTATTGTTCAACTTTGTGAGTCAACGCGGTATTTATATTTTGTTCCTAATTGTGTAGTTGTTTACTTGTTTCTATTTTTACTTGGTGCAGAAGCTATGGAACTACTCGACGGGGAAGTTCTTGAAAATTTATACGGGTCATGTGAACAAAGTGTATTGTGTAACCGCAACATTTTCTGTGACAAATGGGAAGTACATAGTTAGTGGATCAGAGGATCATTGTGTTTACTTATGGGATCTTCAGCAGAAGACCATGATCCAGAAGCTAGAAGGACATACTGATACAGTCATTTCCGTTAGCTGCCATCCTATTGAGAACAAAATTGCTTCCGCAGGTCTTGATGGTGATAGAACTGTAAGAATTTGGGTTCAAGATCCATGAATTATTGACTATTTATTATGATTAGTACACTTGAGTTTCATATTTACTTATGCATCATGTAGTTTGTTAACAATGGGTTTTGGTGCAAATGGTTGTGTCACTCTAGTTGTATGATTGCTTTGTGAAAAGCTGCGAAATTTCTGTTATTTTTGGAGTTTAGGTGTTTAAACAATAGCTTACGATATCTGAAGTCCCTTTTCTAGGTTGTCTTCTTATAGTCTTCATTTGTGAGGTAAGCTGCAACATCGGTTGTTTTTTACATCAAACTAGTTGCTTTCTTGCAGTTCATTGTGTTGATTGACATGTTTTGAATTTGTACTCCCATATTCTTAGCTGGCACTCCCTCAGCATTTTAATTTAGTCTCGAAGTTCCAAACATACCCTATCTTATTATGCATGACTGCTGGGGTATTCTGTACAATCAAGTTGGTGCTAGGAGAATCGTGGGTTCCTAACTTTCACTTGACTAAAATCTGTTCCCTCTCTGCTTGTCACAAATTAATCGTAAGAGACAGATGATTTACAATTTTGCACATGACATTGCTCATTCTTTCACTTGTGCTTTGTCTTTAGAGTTCAAATCTCTAGTATGTTGGATGCATATAGTAACAGTAAATCTCATATCCACTAATACATCATTTAGGTAGTGAACAACTGCCTGCATAATGGGTTTTGGTGCTAATGCCTCTGTGTGGTGCTCTAGTTCTGTGAAAACTCCGTAAGTTCTTTGTTATTACTGTAGTGTATACTATTTAAACTAGGTTGTCCTAGAATTTTGATTCTGTGAGGTAAGATGCAGATTTTTATGTTCACAGCAAACTAATTGCCTTCTTGCCTACGTTGATTAGACAATCAAGTTGGAGCTAGTATATGTATATATCTATTTGTATTGGTCGGAGACTAGGTACCAAAATTTCTCTTTTCCTCTCAAATTAGTGATGAACAAAACAAGCTGTAGAGGCTCATTCTTTCACCTGTGGTTTGCATCTGAGTGAGTCCAAATCTCCACTATTTTGTATGCATGTATACAGAATAGTCAGTTAGTCTAGCTTTTAGTATTATCATCACAGGGCAGGTTTGCTACTCTGGCATTCTAAATATTGCAGAATTTGAATTGATGCATCTACTAGAAAATTTGACTAAACATGTAGTTATAAATTTAAGAATATCCATATCTAGATTAAGCCTGGAGGAAGTGCATGCTAGGAAAGCTGAAAAAGCTTATAGCTGTGTATAAATGATGAGCATTTTAAGCCTTTCATTCATCTGTTAGTGGCATGTTTGTTCATAAACAGTAAAGAGAATATAAAAAACACAGAGAATAGAAGCTTTTGAACTTGTAGTTCATATCATTGGCTCCTCATACCAAATGTATCTTCCACACCATTTGTGACCTTCTTTCTTCTTTCTGCTATCATATTCGAGTATTCCTGGAATACACAAATTCAAATTTTATACCTTGTGTCAATGTAAGTTTAAAATCAAAGCAGAACATTATACAGTATACACTATTCTGTTAATGTTTCTCATTTTAGAAAGCTACTGATACACAAGGCAAGACACTGTTTTGCAGCAATAGTAGCAACTAATTTTTTATAATGATGGTGAAAGAAGCACAAACCTTGGGGTAGGAATAGAGAAAGATGTACCACCAAGCTGCAATCAACAAAGATGCACCAGTTGTGATCACTATTGAATTGAAGATTATCCAGCTACACCCAACCACCGCCACTCCAGTTAACGCTATCGTCCATGGTTGACACCTTATCATCATCAATCAAATCATACCAAAAACATCAAAATTTACAACAAATATGAACATTGAGAGACTCCAAATGGAAGAACCCTAATTACCAGGAAGGCTTGGTGTCCCAAACAGAGTCGTATTCGAGGGAGAGGTAGTTCAGATAGCCATCCATGTCATCAACCACACCATTCTCATCCAAATAGCCTGTCTCTTTCGGGTCTCTCGAACCCGAATTTGTTCTAACGAGCCCAGTTCTGTGGTTGTGGTGGCGGCGGTGGCGGTGGATCGATCTGGGAGATTTCAGAGTGGGTTTTGAGATAATCAGAGGGTCGGAGACGGGTCGATTTAGTGGAGAGCGAGAGGGGAGAGAAATGGGCAGCGAAGGAGATAAACTTCCTATTACCGCCATTTTTGTTTTCTTCTCTCTCTACCAGTGAGACCGACTGTTAATATCTGTTTAGATTCAAGGACGACGTCGTCTTATGGTAAGGAGCCACAACCACGCTCCAGCTCTATATTTGGGTTGGGCCTTTATTGTTCTTCTTGGGCTCCATCTCTTGCCCCAAATGTAAACTAACCTTTTTTTTTTATCTCTTAAAATTTCTAATTATACTGTTTTTCTTTTTTATATTGAAAGTTAGTTATGCATAAATTGTTGAGAATTTGATAGAATCTCTTAAGGCACGTGACTAACTTCAAATCCGATAACTCAGAAATGCCGGGTGAACATATACGATCATCATAATACATCTTATATATCACACCATTTCTCTGATATGATGAGCAGCAGAATGTGTGGGATTACATTATAAACATACGCATCATATATAAAATTATGAACTATATATACACAACTATCATTTTGTATGAAGTTTTCATTGGGTTTATAACATCATCATCATCATGCTTCTTTGCTTGATTACAAGAAACCAGTACCATTACCAATCAAAATGTCTTGCCTTGACGCCTAGGTGTCCACTATTCGTTGGGCACGTTTAGGATGCCAAACAAGGCGAGGTTACTGAAATCGGAAAACAATTGTCGATAAGGATATTATTAAGTCTACATTTTCACAACTCCAGACCAAAATCTTGAAACAGATGCAGGAAAATCTATAGTATCATTGATGCCACCAAACTCTTTAACTTTATCGAGGATAGTTCCAAGTTGCCTAGCTCGGAATCCTCAGATGCTTTGTGTTACAGTGTCTTCATGCTATTACTACATAAGGGCAATAGGATACTAAATTTGTACATCTGAACAAATCAGGAGAGGTTTAAAAAGTTTGTTCCTATTCTTGTTCACTTTTGAACAAGTTACTTAAGAGTGGAGTGAAAGAATCCATATGATCTCAACTATGATGCATGGAAGATTTAGTAAAAGACACTAAAGCATAGAAAGCTCGGCTTATTTCAACACTCAACATTGGATAAGCACGGTTTCTTTTGTTCTTGGCAACATAGGTGGTTATAATATAAGGCAAAACTATTGAATCAATAGTATTGATACACTTGCAGGAGACAATTCAGATAAACCGATAGAAAGAACAAACCAAATTGACAAAACAAAGATCCAATTACTATCATTAGTCATCAAAAAATCGTACCTTTCCACGGACTTTCTATGTATGGAGAAGTTTCCTTTTTATCTGTATTTAACTTAAGTTCGGCTCTGCTCATACGTCCAGGCATTAGAACACCTACAGAAAGAGAGAAGTGATCAAACCAAATTCATGCTTGACATTTCATTTCATCGATACAAAAGCATACTATGTAGCTAAATAAGAATTGGTGTAATGCAAAGATACATACCATGTATGTCGAACCCAATACGCGCAATCAATTTTCAGTAGATAATCAAGATGAATGCAACATTGAACCATACAAACAACAAGGAGTAACATGAACATATAAAAGACTTTGCATGAACAAATGGAACTGTATATTTTGCTTCATCTAAATCACATCACTAATGAGAACCATTGCTGAATGTACGTTGAATTCTCAAAATTGGAAAACAAATGAACAAATAAAACCAACACATCACCAACTGATTCTACTCATTTTTCCAAGCATACAATATAAGTGAAAACCCTAGACCTTGCACTTGAGAGTCTCGAAATTTCTGAGACCATGTCAACACTGAAGGGTCCAAAATAGACTGCCTGCTCCACAGCTTCTCCGCCGAGAGACAAGATTGGAACATGAAAACCGCATTGCCCATGGCATTACCAAACAGCCAATTATGCACATCCCACAACACTTCCACCGGAAGCCCATCCACCAAAATGGTATGGTTCCCCCGAAACTTCCACCGGAGCCTCTTCACTTGCATCACCGCCTTGCTATCAATTCGAATCACGAGACACGGATCGCTAACATTGACAGTGTCACACTCAATTGTGACATGGTGAACCTGTCCCTTGCTACAAAACTGCGCCTTGGCCCCATACGATTTCTTGCCAAAGATGTGTTCCCTCTTGGCAACAAAAGTGGCATTGTTGCAAGGAACTGGGATTGCATCAATCTTCCTATATGCTTCTTTTTTCAAATCTCCAAGAAGCAGAACAATTTCATTGTTGAACACAACGGCTAAATAAAATGCCTCCAATGGCTCTGGTCCAGAGCCAAACCTAGCTGATGCCAAGTCCCAATAAACATGAATTTTACTAGAATCAACCTCTAAGCTCTTGGACCCTTTTCTCTTAGAGAACAGCCATGGCTTCACATCTACTTTACACAGGCAATGATTGGCCGAATCATCTATTGCGATGGTGAGGCCTTGACCCATAAGATTTTTGGTCCAAGTGACAGTGATTAAGCAAAAACGGCCACGCAATTTACACTGATACACACATGTTACCAAGTTCTGGGCGGCTTTGGTGGTGCTTGAAGATGAAGAATCAGCAACTTGAACTCCATTTTCACCAAAACAAGAAGGAAAATCCCTCATGGTGCCCAGAAAATTAATGGAAGAAAAAAGAAAACTTTGCTCTACCTCAAGACAAGAACTCAAAAACCCATCACCAAAATGGTCCAAGAAAAGCTCCAAAATGCTCCATTGAAGCTGATCTGGATCTCTTGCTCATGAAACCCAGGACAAAGATGGAGCTTTTGGATCTGCTTCTCTGGCAATGTCAAGGTTGCTCATTATTTGGAACCCAGAATTGGATATGGAAAATAAAAGATACCCAGAAACATAAATTGCAGAGAGAGAGAGAGAGAGAGAGAGAGACGGAGCTGAGGAGGTTAAGGGTTGAGTTCACATGGAAAAGGAAGAAGAAGAATGGGTTAAAGTGTGAAGGGAATGACAACTGTGTATTTGCTGGAAGAGGGTGCTTATTATAATCCTTCCACTGTTTGCTATAATATACACATAAGATGGAAGAGAAAAAAGAAAAGCAAAAGCCAAAAAGCTTCAACCTTTCACTCTCCTCTGTCTCTCTCTAGTTTTGTCCACAATTAGAAGAATCACAATGGCCCTCACTTTAACATATACAAACACAGACAATATAAAGACCTATCTTCCTCTAATCTAAAATCAAGTTGATTGTAGTAATTTTTGGCGATCATTAACGTTTCTATTTCCTTCTTTCAGAGCTCGTGGAGAAAACAAGTTATTTCGTTGGAAGAATAAGCTTTTTTTATACTTCTTAAAGTCATTAAATTTTATCACTCTTCTTAAAAATTTTATCTTTATTCTAGTTGACCCTTAACACGTCTTTAAAGATGGCGTGAGTAAAATCATGTTGACCGTAGTAATTTTTAACGATTAGTAACGTTTATATTTTCTTCTTTTAGAACTTGTGGAGAAAACAAGTTACGAGTTTTTTATTATCTTAAAGTCACCAAATTTTATTGAACAATCTACTTAAAATGTTCATTTTTATTGTGGTGGCACGTCTTAAAAGATGACATTAGAGTTACCAAACAAGCTCTAAAATAAAACATCTCAATATAGAAGCATTCAAAATTTAACTTGTTTTGTTGTGAATTTAAATCGCACAAAATATATTTGATACATTTTCAAGTTAGACTATACTTAACATTTTATAATAGTTTCTAACTCGAATTTTGAATTGTCATCTCTACCAATTCTAGCTTTAATCAATAATTTCATGCTACAATCTATTAATCTTTTTCATATTTCCAATTTTGATGAACCAATGGTTTCAAATCTAAGTAGGTACACATTGCTAGCCATTCTAGGCTAGAGAGAAATGTACAATAATAAAAGATTAATTCTCAAGTTTTCATAATTTCCCATCAATTCCTCTGTTCTTTTTGTTGCCCATTGATTGCATTGGAACTCATTATGGTAATAAGTGAAGATAGGATGGTCATGAATAGTTAAAGAGATGGATATTTAGATTTTGGATTTGCTCGAATTTAAATTGATAAGGTAAATTGAATTCGATTTTAAAAAGGTTCAATTCATATTAAAATTGTGAATTTCGCGTAAAATGTGTGGATTAATAATAATTCAAATGGCCAACTACAATTAGACCAATTTGCCAAACAATTCTTCACCATTCATTACTAATTGTAGTCCCAAATAAATGAGTAGATAAGTAGACGAGGACCATACCAATATACCATGGCATGCATGAGTTGGTGTTTTATTTATTATCTATTATTTAATGATGAATAATGATATTGTGCATTAAATATATAGGCATGCTTGAGGACACGTAGGCAAGTCTCCTCCTCTACCGGGTTGAGGAGATCACATGTGTGTCCCCATCTTCTATAGTCACCAATTTGACCTTATGCCCCTCCATCACATCTTACCAATTAAGTTTCAACACATTATTAATATGTTTTATGTATTTGATAGAATGTTTTGTACCCGTGAAAATATGAAATCAATGGAATAGTTTTAAGGAAGGAGATTTTGGCATATACTCTACTCGTGTGTATTTTCTAAGTAGACTAATGTAACGCATTTTTAGTTATCGAATTTTTTTCTCTCTTTTAAATATAGTTTGGGCTACACTTCATTCACTTTCAATATATGAGACATGTGTGGTTGTGATTGTGTCACATCAACATGAACGAATGCATTAGAACTAGTGTGATGACAGTTGTCCCCATAAAATAATTTTTTTCAATATATTCCTTGTATTTGTCCACTAATATATTTGCTTATATTATTTGATGATTAAATTATTACTCCCATAAAATTTTATTTTTTTGTCATAATAGTTTAATGAAAAAACTATTTTTATAATTTGCCCTCACAAGACAAACATTCTAGATCCGTTCATGCACGTCAACCTACATCCATGTAGGTATATGCAACAATTATTTGCGTAATTTTAATGAAATATTTTATTCTTATTAATTTAAATAATTATATAAAATATGAAAAAAAATATTCCAGACAATTATATTTTTCTTTCAATTAAATAAAAAGATTTTACTTACACTCACCTTAATTTTTTGGTGAGTATAACATATTTTTATGTCACACATCTTCCATTCTTGTTATATACTAGAATCTCCCTTTAACAAATCTACAAGTTAAAATTTAAATTTCTCTTTGCACTCTCAAATACTACAATATTAAATTTTTTGTTGGATTATTATACACTACCAACTGTAATTTCTTAAAGTATATACACAATAAATTTCTTTTTTATATTCTGAAACACTACAAAAAATTTAAAATTTGCTCTATTTTTTAGGACTGCAAATGACAAATGATAACTTCTTAAAATCAATTCAAAGTAACTTTTGTAAACACTTTTTGTCTTGTGATTGCCTCTCTCATCATGAATAGGTAGCTATTATTATAGCTTATCAATTTTTCTTAACCACTGCATTAATCATGGACATAACCACTACTTGCCAACTGGTTCTTTTTTTTTTCCTTTTTCTTTTGGCTCTCAAGGAAATGAAAGCTCCAAGTCATGTGAAATTTATTTCTTGAAGCCTTTTCTCACCCAAATCCCTATTTGCCAAATGGGTCATTCCAATTATTTCATATCATGAAGATGAAGTGTTTTCAAGACACCAATGTCACAATCAATTTTAATCTATTTTATGCAACTTGAGATTCAAGCTTAAACACAACATCTCATGCATAATGACACACAAAAGCTTACTTTTACAACTTGTCCGATGGTTTATAATTAGAGTTTGCAGTCGTGCGCGTATATCAGTATTGCGCTTCTTCATATGAGCACGACACGTCTAGTAATCACGCTAAATAGTTGAACCCGAACGCAACACAATAACTAAATGGATCACGACACAACCCAACACATTAATTTACAATAATACCCTTAAAGTGTGTGTTGGGCGTTTCATGTAAGTCACAACACGACTAATTAACCGTATGTAAGAATTCTGGACGTCCAACATGATTACTAAATGTGTTGGATTCTCCGAAACAAACAATATGTAAACTCAAACACGCTAATTTGGCGCAGTGTGCTATACAAATTGTCAGCCCTGTTTAAAATGTCATGTAAAAAAAAAGATCAAAGATTTCTTCCAGAAGACATGCATAGAATCAAGAATACAATCAACAAACTATATAAAAATGAGAATAAAATCTTACTTAAAAATAATTTAAGTGGTATAAAAAATCACAGTTGTGATGTAGATATGCATAGTGGAGTTCCATGTTCCAGGCTTGAGATCAAACCAAAACATTCACAATCATATATTTCGGACAGAAAGTCTTCAAATAGGGTCACAATCTTACCTAAATATTATTCCAAAAACCAACAGAATTAATCAGGAAAACGTCCAAAAGATTCATCACATAACAATGGGCTGGCAATTTGTACATGCCGAAAGTCGACTGATAGATCAAGACAGAATACGATCACGACACGTTTAACACCGTAACTAAATGGACGGTGTTGACACTAACACGACATATTTCAACATGGTAACTAAATGAACTATGTTGGCACGACACGATTGACAAGAGCACGGCATAACACCTTTTGCTAGATAGAACATAACATGTGAGACTTGTATCTAATTTCTAATAATTTGCTAAATTTGATTTACGAAACACGCAAAATAATTTGAAACTAACTTGAAATGATATCAAATGTTAAATCTTTTCTTCAGGTACATCACAATATCCATGTAATCTCGGGGAGTTCATTGCAAGAAAACGATTACCATAACCTCAGCTTTCTCAGATTTCAAAAATAAAGTCAAAGCTAGCTTTGGTTTCAAATCATAGACTTATAGTCTAATCAAGGAACTAATCATATATGCAATGCTAATCCTCTCCAAATCTTACAGTTCCATCTAATTGTAATCAACATGATTGTAAACTGATAATCATAACTATATAACATGTTTAGGCCACTCTATAAAATGCAAGTAAAACATATGAAATGCAAGTAAAACAATTGGTGAAGGAATCTTGATATTTAAAACAAGCCAGAAAGGTAAAGAAAAAGGAGGAGAATAAAGAATAGAAACTTTACCCAACAGATGCAGCTTTCAACAGAAACATGCCTTGCCCACTCCATCAGAGTTCATCACCTTGAACCCCTGAAAAGTTAGAAACTTGATAAAGACATAACTTGGAAACCATATCAGAATTCAAACAATATTCTATCTGTTGTTGAGTGTTGACTCTATGAGCTCACCTTGAACAGCAGAACTGATTCCAGCAGGGACAGGCAATACAAGAGCTGGCGTGTATAAAGGTGTTCTCTTTAGAGTGTTTTTTCAGAGATATTTGGCATCATTGAACCATCAGTTCACTCATGAAGCAAGAGAATCTATAATGTGACATGCGAGCACAAAACAGAGGTCATGGGACCAGTTCTTCACACCACACCAGGCCACCATTGATAATTGATGGCAAGCTCAATCTCAATGTACCTCCCCTGTTGGGCCATTTACTTCTGGCCTCTCTTGCTCTGCCCAGAAGTGAGTCTTCTCGTAATTCCCATATAGCTGAAACTGAAAGTATCAACTCATAAAAAATGGGTTAGAACTTACAAGGGTGAATTGGAGACATGTTGAGAGCATTAATGGTACACAATAAATCAGGCATCTTAAACTACATAATATCACACCCATGTGCACATCTGCACAGCCCGATTTGGCCCAAATCAATCCATGAAACAACCATCCCGACCCATGGTCCGCACGAATCGGTCTAAGGTTCACCCAATTTCACATATGACTAGATTCAACGTATTTGAAAGTTTCCTAATTACATTGAAATTCCTAAATAATATCCACCAATCACAATTAAGAGCTTCTCCTATAAATATCTCATTGCTGCTGAGGTACAAAACACTATCACTTGTGAATTTATTCTGCTAAGTCAGTAAGTCTGATTCAATTACTCTCACGCCGGAGTTGAATTTCATTACAATGTTAATTACAAAAGGAAACTAGGATGATTAACTATTGGGTCTGGGCCGAGGTGCTATAAGTATTGGCCAATTGTTTAGGTGTTGCAAAAATTTAGCTCAAGCAAAGCATTGCAAGAACGTAATATAAGCTGCCTCAAGAGGTAGCTATCTTTGTTATAGTTCCTATAATCCATGCCTATATTGGAGATTTTCCAAAAAGTCTGTTTCCTACTCATTGACCTAAAGACTCTCCATGCAAATGTCCAAAAAGGAAAGCAACCTTCAGCATTTCTTTGTGACCCATTAAGAAATTGATACAACCCCACCACAGCAATTATCACAAAATTTATCAGAATAAGTACAAGCATACTCGGAGCATAAATACAGCTATTCATTGCATGTTAAAGACTGTGATTTGAGAAGGTGATGTTCCCTATAATCACCATATTCTAGTCTTATCTCGTATATATGCTCTGTCAATATCCTGTTAATTACACTATTCAGTGTTCTATATTTGTGGTCTAACGCTCTACCTGATTCTCAGATACTATGCTTGTAAATATTTATCCACACAGCATGGCACTGGATGTGATTTTGGAAAGAAAAAATTAAGCAACAACACAATAGACCCTGTCAAAACCAGAATAGTAATAACCAAGCCAAAACCCCATATTCAATTCATAGGTAATTCCCACTCGCTAATCTTCTTTAGCACATCAATGACATCCACATGATAACACCAACTCCAGCATCCAATACATGATCCTAGAGAAAAGAAAACATACCTCAACTCACAATTGTCCTCACAGAGACTGAGACCTGTCAATTTCTTGTAGCAAATAGAGAATTTGTCGGTTGAAGAGCCAAGCCTCCCACTTAAATAAATCAAATTAACTTTAAACAGATGCAACAACAAATGAAAACTAACACCTAATAATGGCCCTCCTGGATTGCAGGTTAAGGCCAGTGTGCTTCAAAGCTGATAAGATACTGAAGAACCAGCACGATCCTACTGTTCACTGCTGTCAGCAATAAACTCGGTACAGTCTGCGCAGACACTTCTATACATTTACTAGGTACATACATAGTAGGCATTTTCCTTAATGTGAACTACAAAAAAACTCTTAGTCTGTGATCACTAACCACTAGTAGTATTGGCACATTACAGATATTTCTCGGGACCTGAAATATAGGTAAATAAACAAACATAACAAACACTATATTAACCAGATAAACGCACAGAACCAGTACTGAAGCAATTTTGGTTAGGATAGATCATTTACCAAACGTCAACAACATATGACCAACAGAATATGCAACGTAGCTAGTTTGATCATGATGAAATTATGAAAGATTTGAAGTACTAACTAACTTATAACTTCGCACAGATATACAACAGCACTGAAATTGAATAAATATATAACCAGAACAACTCATAGAAATGCACATTATCGTCTCAATAGTAATGGATTTAATGTCACTTAAAGAAGCTTGTTGCTCCATTCAACAAAAAAGGGAAACAAGAAACTAAAAACACCAATAACAAGTAACATACATGGCAATCATGCATCTCCGCCATCTGAGGCTTTCGCAGCAAACGGATCATGCGAAGGCCCAACATCCTGCCCAATGTGACGCTGAACCAGTCGCTGCAAATCAGCCATAACCTTGTGCTCACGCTTAGCCTTCTCTTCGTAGTTAAACATTGCCAATGCCCGCTTATCCTCAGCACTGTAAACCTGGTT
>JAYMTE010000236.1:0-21020 GCA_036897545.1 Pelargonium fulgidum
CGTCCAATAAAAGAGAATTTTTTTTTTTTTGATAAGCGACAGGACAACAAGCAGACAAAAGTATGTTATTTCTCACCCCCAAGTGGAAGCGTCGTCCGAGTTAGTTCTTAGTTTTCTCCTTAAGACCTCAAAGGAAATCTATAGCGCATCAACCGCTTGGTCCATCATATCTTGGTAATAAAAGAGAAGTGTGTCTTAAAATTCTCGAAAAATATGATAGTTAAATTTTATTGTGATTTCTGGCTACTGAGCAATCGCAAATAAATTGATGGTAGTATTTTCTTATCTCATACTAATCATTACATAGTTGGGAATCTATGTTAGTGGAAGTGGGACCATAGCTAGTTGAATTTCAAGCACCAATTTTTTTTGCCTTTCTTGAAATCTATAAGATTAAAGGTTTAGCTATCTCAGCTATTGCTATATCAGAAAAATGAAAATGGCAAAATATTAGCCGACCGTTGAGTTTGATTTGAAGTACAAGTGAAATTTAAAAGCAAAAATGGAGTTTGTGGTTCAAATTTTTACGCAATTCAATTCTATGGGTTATTTTAAATTAGCCCAGTACAAAAATAAAGCCGTAAAAATGTTTGAAAAAAATAGCAAAACCAGAAATAACGATAAAACAGAAGGTGAAACAGAGAGGAATCGCCTGAGACACCGAACCAAGAGCTGTCCCGTTCGTTTTCTCCGATTCCTTGCGAGAGAAGCAAACACGATTCCGACGGAGAGAGAGAAAAACGACCAAGACGACGTCGTCGAAACGGTGAAAGAGCTTTAACATTATGGGGAGGAATGCTATAATGCGCCGGGATGTACTGTTACCTTTCTTCCTCATTTTCTTCGCCGCCGCCGGTTTCCTTTTTCCGACGAGCGACGCCGTGTGGATCAACATGCCGTCGATGGGGATGAAGTGCGTTTCGGAAGAAATCCAGAGCAACGTCGTCGTTTTGGCCGATTACGTCGTTATCGCCGACGATCCGAACTACAACCCCACCCTTTCCGTTAAGGTAAGTTTTTTTTTTTTTTTTTTCCTTCCTCTCTGTCTTCCCTTTGAGCCAATTCATGTTGGGTCATCTTTATTTTCCCCAGAAAATTCATGAAACTGAAAAAGGAGGAATTTTTATTTTTGTGTGTAAAGGGTTTGGTTTTGGCTTAAAATGCTATATATGGGTTTTCTGTGATGTTTGCTTTGTTTGACTTGTTTGTGAAGTAAATGTAGAATTTGAATTTCAGCTACATTTAGGAGGTAGAAAGGAAAAGTCATGGTTAAGATTGGTCAGTGTTTAAGATTTTTCTTTAGTAGTTGGTTATGGTATTTGTTGCAAGAGTTACGTTTGGTTGCTGAGACTGCATTGAACATAGAAAAGAAAATTAAGAAAGGGTTTGGATATTCAGGAGTGTTGTTTGCTTTGGCTTGGTTATGTTTCTAGGATTTTAATGCCAAATGTAAGCAGTTTCTCAATGGTAAATATTGGGATTTGTTTACTTGAAAGCTGAAACCAGTTAAATTTTGTATCTGAATATGATTGCACTGTTTGTTGTTGTGTGCTTGTCCTTCATGGCCTATGAATGTGCACCAATTTATCAAAAAGTTCGTGTTTTGTTGTGTGACTAAAGTTCTTGATATGAATGTAACACCGGGTCTAGAAACTGAATATCAATTTATTGTAACAGACTTGCAATAATGGATGGGTTGGATAGAGATGCTATTATTGAGCATCTCAGGTAGAAACCCGAGTTTATCCAATGAAGTTATCTTAAAATGCTAGCAATCCTGTTGCAATGCTGTGGCCTGTGGATGTCAAATTTGTTCATTTCCTTATAATGATGTATGCTGTAATGGTTCATTTCTCGGTTTTTGTAACTTTTTTGCACTGTTTAGAATGTGTCAATGGCTATTTTCCATTCTCTTGGTCCTCGTTGCCCTTGTAAAAGCAGGATTGGATTTCCTGTTTCCTGTGTCTGTTTGTGTTATGTATATTTGCATAATGTGTAAACCAAGTATAATATGCAATGCAATTTATAAATAAAAGATTCTATTGGTTTCATTTGCTTCTAATATCAATAGCACCTCGTTTTCTCCTTTAGGTGACTTCACCATATGGGAACACTCTTCATCGCTTGGATAATGTGACAAAAGGCCAGTTTGCTTTCACAACTAGTGAGGCCGGCAGCTACCTGGCATGTTTTTGGTTGGATGGTAGTCGTCCAGATAAAGAAGATGTAAGTGTTAACCTTGACTGGAAAACGGGGATTGCAGCAAAGGATTGGGAATCAGTTGCAAGGAAAGAGAAGATTGAGGTATTGGTTTCTGCTATTAATATGGCATTTGAACTTAAAACAATCAATTTTGCTGATAAGGAATAAGGGATGGATCCATTTAGATATTGGTTTATGCTATTACTATATCCTCATGTTCCAATTTTATTATAAGTTTCTTTCCTTCAAATTACTGATATATAGTCTTATCTCTTTGTAGGGCGTCGAGCTTGAACTTAGGAAGCTCGAAGGAGCAGTTGAGGCAATACATGAAAATCTACTATACCTCAAGAACAGGTAACTTTTGTTATTGCTATACGCGTAATGCTTTTGTACTAACTTCAACGAAATTAACATAATTACCTCTATTGTTTTTTCTTTCGGGTTCTACATAACAGAGAAGCCGAAATGAGATCTGTAAGCGAGATAACAAATGCTAGGGTGGCATGGTTTAGCATCATGTCTTTGGGTGTATGTATCTCTGCTTCTGCCTTGCAAATATGGCATTTGAAGCGTTACTTTCAGAAGAAGAAGCTCATCTAGAGTCCACTAGTTTACTTGTGTCCTGATGAAAGAGTATACTATAGAAAAAAAAAAATCTTTCTTTTCTTGTTACATACATTTTTTATACCATCAATGAAAATATACAGCATTTACAGCTATAAGAAAGAAGCTTAATTTGTTCTCCTATGATTCCAATTACATTTACAGCATGTCAATGTGCTGAACAATTGGACAATGTGGAGTATATGTTTAGTTATGTCTAGTTCTGCTATTACTTAGTTCTTGTACTTGATTGGAAATGAAATAGTATTTACTTTTATTTTCCTAGTTCTCGGAGAACGCAAAGGGCATAACACGCCAAAACTCCAGAATAAGTGGAGTTTCGGGAAGCAGAATCGTATTGTGTATGAGTTTGTGCATCGATATGGAACTAATTGAGGAACCATATACATTGTTCATTGCATGTTTAGTTGGTTTGAGTTGGATAATTGTTAGCAATTTTGTATCTTCCTTTGCCTCTGGTTTGTTGTGATCAATTCCATCTTATAATCTACAAATTTACAATAATTTGTTCACTTCATCAAACAAATAATGACTGCATTTTATTAGCAAATTCCACATGGCCTTTGCATTTCAGAAAGTCACAACAAACATACAAGACTGAAGATCAGCTGCTAACAACAAATCAATCAGTACAAATTTAACATAAACAATGTTTGGCAGAGCAGCTGTTAATCAGAGAATCAAATTGGAACGATCTGTCAAAAACACAGCCTATAATGGAGGGACTACTACGCGTGTATTTGTAAGCTTTATTCTATTTGAACTAAACTGCGATTCATGTATCTGAACCTGCATATGTCGTCAAAGAAATCATCTGCACTACTATGGTTGCTCTTCATTTGAAGAATCTTTACTGCCAACATCTTCAAACTCTTTCCATACTTTATTAATGACTCAAGAGTATTCATCTTCTGTTCAGCATTTAATGGTGATCTCACTGTAACCACCACCTCCTCCAAGCATGGAATGACAAACCCTTCATCCAACTGAAAAGAAGAGAGAGTTTGTTCAATAAGATGTATAATTCAAAACATTCATCAAGAATACCAATGGATTCTTGGATATGATTTGAAATGTTGTTTCACATACAAAACTAGGAAAACCATAGAATTTCAAATGACAAAATAAGAGTTGTCATGTGAAATCTCATATCTATTGCATGTTTTAAAACCTAGGCCTTGAGCTAAATCTAAATTTTTTGAATCAAATCCAAGATTCCAAATAGAGCATTAGTGAATTTGTGAAACTGTTTGTATGGTAATATAAGCATACTCACATTCTTCAGGCTGTTCTTTTGGCAAAGAGCTGCAAACATGGCTCCATGAATATCAAACTTTTGCAGCTTGGGATGGCTGTTGAAGAACTCAACAAAATCAATCTCTGGGAAGGGCTGAAGGTTATCAAAGTCGCCGGTGAACTCCACCTTCATGAAGAGATGTTTCACCTCGCTTGACCATTTGAGTATTTTGCTTATTGCATCCCAACACCACTGCACCCCTCTGATGGACAAAAACTCAAGGGCCTGAAGTTTTCCAAAATCAACCATGTAAACTCTTCCTGAAAGCATTTAGCAGCAAACAATCAGTTACAGTTTGGAACAATTGGATAGAAGCAATAAATATGGACAGAACTAAATTACATTATCTAGCTTCACATTCTAGACATTGTGCAAAAGGTAATTAGTTAATTACCAGAACTGTTGGCAATTGAAAGATTCCTCAAGCGCTTAGTTTCAGGAACCTTGATCAAGCTACAACCTTGTACCTCGAGGGTCTCGATAACCGGTGAATTAAGGGTGAGTGCGCAATTACCAATGCCATAAAAGTCGAGCTTGCATTCCTCTAAATATGGTAATTCTATTGTCACTGATCTAAGCCCTTCACAACCGAGTAGCACCAAGTTGGTCAGGTTAGGGCATGCTTTAAGTGCAGTAGATAGTGCATGATCCTCTACTCTTGCACCAACAATTTCAAGATCCCGAAGATTTAAGAAGATATCCCACTTAGGGGGATGGCTCATTAGCACTCCCCAGAGCTTCAACGAATCCAAATTTTTAGCAGCATTAATGCGATCCAATTTCGAAGGACTGTCTCGACCGGATTCATGTTCAGTAAGGTTATCCATCCGAAGCTCGAGATGCTTAAGAGATTGGCCACAAAGCGATAGCCATGAAGCAAGGCCAGAACTGGAGAATTGGCTATAGACAACCAGTTGTTCTAGCCAAACAAAAGAGGAGATCATATTGAGCACAACAATTTCAGGACTGTCCGGTCCACTGTAATTGTCAAAAGAGTTCCGCGGGAAGTAGATGCTCCTGATCATATAAGGCAGGAAGTCCTTCCATCGCTTGGAGACACAGTTACATATGGCCACATCTTTGGCATTGTTCATGTGTGACAAAATGTACTGAACAACACAATCCGGGAGAGACTCCATTCTGTGCAAATAACAATCAAACATGTAATGAACAATTAGTAAAACTGTCAAAATGAGCAAACTTAATAGAGACAATGCAACACATTCCTAGAATGAGGACTAGCAATGTGCTTCTTGAGATTCAATGACCTCAAAACCCAAACTCAACTCCATTAGTACCAATTTTTTTTTTTTTAATCTAAATTCAATCCTGAGGTTGTGCAATTCTTGGATGGAAAGATATGCTAGGCATCTAAGAACTGATTTTTGCATTAACACATGCAATTGTTGAAAGCAAAATTTATCAATCTACAAGATCCACATTAATTAGAATATATTTGGTCATATATCAAAATCCTATCCTCTTATCTTCCCTAGACTCCTCAGCTCAAAATGTGAAAATTTTCAACTAATTTGCTACAAACGTCAATGACAAACCACTCAATTAAAAAAAATTAAAACAAAAATCACTCAGATTTAACATACATTTTATGTTTCCACTTTGTGCCCAGATTGAGAATCAACATTAACACCACCCAATATGATAAATTGACCCCAAAAATTTGATAGAGATTAATTCATCTCCTTTTCCCACTTCACCCTTTCTTTTTCTGGATTTCCTTCCAATTACGCAAAAAGACAAAAACCCATTGCAAAAAACACACTCAAAACAGAAACCCACAAGACAAATTTGGAGATTCCATTGACATTAAGAGACGCCATGAGCTCGAAACAAAACAAAAATCGGAAGAAGAATTAAAAAAAAAAAAAAAAACTCATTCACAACCCAAAAATCCGAAATATAAAAAAAATGATGAGCAGTTTTTCAGCTTACAGTTGAGAATCCAATAAGTTATTGGCGTCGAGGAGTAGCCTTAGAAGAGTTAATGAAATGGAGTGGAGAGCTACAGATCTGAGCTCTGGTCTCAGATAGAGAGTGAATATAAAGAGGAGAGCGAAACGAAAATGAGATAAAATTTAGAAGCGCGCAGAGAAATGGAGGTGGTGGGCTTTTTTCGAAATTTCAAAAAGTTTCGAGGAGAGAGACGATGATTTTTTTTTCTTCTATTTTTTTAATCAATAGCTGCTGTAAATGATTAATAATAAATAAATAGTTTTTTTTTAATTAAAAAAAAAAAACAACCAAATACGGCCCGCTTCCTTTTCAAAATTTTGAATTTTCGACCGTTTTTGCCCCCTCATGTTAAAAACAGCAATTCAGTAGATTTTAGCTTATAGGTATGGTATGGCTATAATTTGGAATTGAATCAGTGGACATCTAAAATTTAATCCAACAGCAAAACGATTAGATCAATTATAAGATCGGGTCAGATCTGGTTTATTCTATAAAAGTATGAATTAGATAAGATTAGATCGGATTGATTTTTTATGCTAAAATTTGTAAATTTGATATAATTCGAACCTGATCAAAATTTGAATTAATACTTCTAAATTTGTGCGAGTCAAAAGCTCAAATAGTCAAATGCAATGTGCGGATTTATGCCACTGCTATAGCAAACGCAAATTACTATGTTAACTTTAAAGATTAGTGATTGCATCTAGTAATTTAAAAAATAAAAACGAGTACAGTAAAATCATGTGGTTTTTACCAAACAGTTTAAGTGCTTTAAATTTTCGTTAAGGTCTTTGATTTGAACTTCATTGTCGACGTATGGATAGAGTTTTGGTTAAAATGCGAGAGCTACATTTGTGAGCTACTACCGACAAACATTATTACGTCAAGCCATTAGTTAACAATGATAGAATCTCTTAAGGAGATTGAATGTCAATTCATCCTACTAAGGATGACAGGAAAAAATCGACGACCTATTGATAGCTCATTTTATAACGCACTATCTTGCTTTTATTTTAGGCTATTTCTTGCTACTTTGTGCATGTCTCACCTCGATTGTGGTTTAAATACATTTTATTTACGCTCTCTTCGGATTGAGCGTGAACTATATGAATTTGGCCACTTATTAGCCACATGTTACCGTACCGTATAGCAGATGAAAGCTTTACACTATCCAACTGAGTTACAATAACTTAAATATCCTTATAACTAGGCCGGAATTACTAAAACTCTCCCCTCAACTTGTAAAGTTCGAATCACCAATTGAGAATTATATTCAAGAACGACGTTACTTCATCCTCACTTCTACCAACTCAAACGCCTCCTGAACTACCGTACGTTACATTTTGTTACTCTTTTTTGTTTAAAAATATGTGTAAACTTTATCAAATTCATAGAAATCAAATATAATACAAGTTAACTAATGTTCAAGTCAATAAATTATCAACTAAAAAATCATGAAATGAAACGAACTCTTGCAAGCAACTTTAACAGTACAGTAGAAAACAGAACATGCAGAAACAACCCAACATTTGCTATTGAACTGTGCTTCTCAATATCATAAACCAGAAAGAAAAACAAGAACTCAAGCAAATCTCAAAAACCAAGGCATTGCAAATCAAATTTCAGTACGATGATCAACGAGGCTGAAAAATAATCGCATACTTGGTTCTGCAAGAAATAATTTAGATTAAGGGCGATAATAAAAGCACATACCCATATATGTATACTGATCAGTTTTCAACTAGCATGAATGCAAGTCTTGAAAACTACAAGCATGTCATGATGCAATGCGATGCCACAAGAACTGAGAAATGAGAATGCAAATGCAATGCACGAAACAGTCTTCGGCTCTCGGATTTTATTTAAATAGGAAGCTGAAATTATACCCGAGCTAGCTGCACTCTGGAGCCTGGATGAATTTTATCAACGTTTCTGTTCAACCTGTCTATCTGTATCGCTACTATGACGTAGATCTTGTCATATGTGTTGTCCAAGAAACGGTAATAAGCATGCCTTCGTGTCCTATGGAACAGAAAGGTGCCAAGAAATCCCCAGTACCCTGTCGCAAATCCAATAGCAATGCTGATGTAGAGCGGCCTTCTAGAACTGCCACTGTCTTCCTGAGAGCTTTCATTATTGTCACTTGATTCTTCTATGCCACACTTTGGATCTTCAAGCCTGTCATTTCTTGAGCAACTTTTGGCCAGTGGATGACCACAGAGGTTGTCATTTCCTGAGTAAGAGTCTTTATAAAATGTATCAAACTGAAAACCCCGTGGTATGCTTCCTGACAACTTGTTATACGACACATTGAAAGCTGAGAGGAAAAGTAGATCAACTAAGCTGTATGGAATCGTGCAGAATAGCTGATTTCTTGACAAGTCAAGAGATTCTAAATTCTTAAGTGCACTCAGACTTGACGGTATAGTCCCCGCGAGTTGATTATTAGACAGATTCAAGTAAATCAATCTGGTTAGGCTTGCAAGCTCCCGAGGAACCTCACCACTTATATCATTAGATGAAAGGTCAATAAGTGCAATAAAAAAGAATACCAAATACTTTTCAGGATAGACATATTCCCTATTCTTCACTGTTAACAATGCAGAAGATCTGATATACGTGGGTACGAGCATTTGATAATCTTTAACGACACTATCAGGGTACACATAAGAGGTTAAAGTATCTGGATCAGCCATACCAATGAAATTGCGGATGCATCGTGGAATATTTCCTGATATATGATTTGCAGAAATGTCCAAAATCATGAGAGTTTTCAGTTGGCACAGTTGCCCAGGAATTCCTCCATGAAATGAATTAGAATGCAAGCTAAGAAAAAGCAGATTTAGAACACTTCCCCCAATCCAAGATGGTATTTCCCCTGCTAATCTGTTATATTAAAGATCAAGAATAACCAAACTTGTGCAGTCCTTCAACGAAATCGGCACTTCTCCAGAAAGATTATTTTTTGATAAGACCAACGTATTGAGACGTACTAAATCTCCCATTGAGTTGGGAATTGGGCCTGATAGACTGTTATTTGATAGATCTAGAGAGAGTAAATGTTGCCCATTTGTCCAACAGTCAGGAAGTGATCCGGATAAACTGTTTCCAGATAACTTCATGTAGCTCAAAGAATTTTTGTGAGACAACATTTCACATATGTGAGATAAGGGTCCAAAAAATGAACCTTCAGATAGAACCAATGTCTTTAAGTTAGGAGGAAAATGAGGTAGGGGACTCCAAAAGCTATTGTAACTCAAATCAAGAGCTGAAAGTTTGAGATTTGATGACAAATCCGGCACTGAACCTCTGAGGCTGTTGTGAGAGAGGTTCATATAATCAACCTTGGGAGAGAGATTCCAGAACCATTCAGGAACAATATCTGAAATTCCAGCATCGGAGATGTCGATGGACAGCAAGTTTTGCTGATTCTGTAGCCATTCCGGAAATTAAGACCTCAGCTGGCATGACTGTAGACCTATACGCTCCAGTTGGAAACTTGGGATCCAGCTTGAACTCACATTCACACCCAACAAGTTTGAAGACAAGTCTAATACTTTCAAGCTACGGAAGTTCAGGAAATCCGCTTCTGTGAGGTTTCCCTCTAACCAGTTCCCTGACACGTCAAAGACGATTAATTCGGAAAATCGAGCAAGGCTTTTCTCCAGGGATCCGTTCAGCTGATTTTGGGAAAGACACAATTCTGTCAAGAACGAAGCTTTCCTGGCATGGTTTTGTCCCCTTTTCAAGCCCAAAGTTACAGGTATTGGACCTTGGAGATCATTCACAGACAGGTCAAGAATAGTAAGAGAAGTCATATTCCCAAAACCTTCTGGAATCACACCATGTAACATGTTATGGCTCAAATTAAGGTGAACAAGACTTTGGCCAGCATCAAACAACCAATCGGGTATTTTGGACTTGAAATTGTTAGATGAGAGATCGAGTGTTTGAAGAGAGGTGAAATTCACAAAAGACAAAGATTCAGCAAGCTTGGTAAGTCTACAAGCATGTAAACTCAAATCTACCAGAGAAGGTAGCATATTGATAGCGTCGAGCCAATGAACTGTGGCGCTAAGATCAACTTCATCCAACACAAGTACTTTCAAGAAAGAAAGACCGGAAACCCAATCAAGGCTGCTTGCTCTCAAAGAATATCCATTGCCACTCAAATCAAGAAACTGTAACCTTGAAAGGTTCCCCAGATGATCAGGAATTGTTCCCCGAAAATTGGTCTTGAATAGGTTGAGATGTTCTAAATTTTGAAGAGAGCCGAGTAACTCAGGAATTTGGGCATGTTGGAAATCATTCTGACTCAAGTCTAAGTACCTCAAATACGGCAAGCCAAGTAATGATTGAAGGAACTCACCTTGTGACAAGTCAAATAGACCTGAGCTGTGGAGATCAAGGGTAGTGACATGACCTGTTATATTGTTGCACCCAACTTCTTTCCATCTGCAACAATCTTCTTCAGCCTCCCAAGATAACAAGGGGTCCAACGGTGGATTCTTGAAGCCTTGCTTGAAACGCAGAAGTGCTTCTCGCTCGCCTTTTAAACATAAAACATTCAATTCAGCACCAACCAAACGATTCCCTCCGCTGGTCTCTGAACACACAAATAAAATGAAAAAGACCACCAAAAGTTGAAGAAACTTTCCTCTCATGGTGATCATCATCAATATAGTACTTAAGATCACAACCTCGAAAAAAAGTGCAAGAGTGCAACAGGAGGGTTTTCAGTGTAAGAGCCTGAGTTTTGAATACTCAAAGCCTTACTAAGAAAATATCAAGATGTAGCTAAGGCAAAAGAAATGCAAGAAAAGGATTTATTTCCAGGGTTTCTCCAGGAAAGCTCTTGTTTCAGTAATTTGCAAGTCTACTTGACTCCTTTGAGTCACAATCCTTATCAAAATGCAAGTCTTTTGAAGAAGACAAAGAATACACATAAATATCAAATTTCTAAGAGGTTGTCTTTGTCTTAGGCCACTTATGGTATACATTGGAGACCAAAACAGTCCACTTGAGGGTCATTTTCATTTTGCCACAATCATTACAAATTGAAATTGAAGATCAATTATGAGGGAAATTATACCAGTATTCCAAATATAATTCAAACACATCCAATCCACATACATAAGAGCATGTAAACTAAATAATTGATTACTGACTTTTCTTTACTCTGAAATTTTGACTGCAAATCTGATAGTGTAGTGACATTCAAGCAGACCAACTGGTGGATTCAGAGAAGCTTCCCAGAGACCCTCTGCTCTGCACAAAAATGGGTGATTTTTAAAACTCATATTGAGTTGAACCATTAATCTCCATATAGATGAAGATACTGTGTTGGTGTCAAATGGAATTTGCACAAAGCATTACAATGTTAGTTGTTTGTTGAAGCTACTTGGATTGATAAGCCCAATCCTCAAAGCCCATATTCATATTTTGACAACTTCATGGTCATAGCCCATAAAACAAAAAAAAATTGCATATGCATAATGCATTTGTGAATTATATTTATATTAAACTTTTTGTAATGAGAGTTTTATATTTTGTGTGTTGGTTAAAAAAAAAATTATAAGGTCATGGAAAATAAATAGTTGAGTTATTAGTGACTTTTAAACAATTATTTTTTAAAACCAAACACATATACGTATTAGATGTGTGTGTGTATATATCATTACAAAATATTATTTTGACTAAAACTTATTTTCTCAACTTTTATACATTAACATTGCATTAAATATTTACTCTAATAAGTCAATCTTTATAATATAAAAAATGTGAAAAGAAAAACAGTTGTATGAAATATGAGCTGCCTTAAGGAGATATCATGGAAAACTACATATTTTTTAAAGTTGGTGTGTGATTTTTACAGTTTATCTTGTTATAACAATTTTATTGCTATACTTTAATTTGTGTTCATTTAGCACATTTTCTGCAAAATGTCATATGTGCATGACATCAATTGTTTCATCTATGACATAGCTTTTGGTGTAACTTTGTATTCATAAGATGGACAAATTAACAACTTTGATTAATGATAATTGTCCTTTTATTAACACTCAATTTCCGTATTAGGTTTCAATTGCATATACTTAAATCTAACATCTAAACCAATCTAATTATGTACGTACATCTACTTCGTCTTTAATTGGGATTAAATCCACTCGTTTTTGTATTAATTGTTGAACTGAAATTATCAACATGGTAATGTCAATTCCCATTGATGGTAAATTATTATTTTGCTTGTGTACAATGCCTTAAAATTATAGGTTCATCAACCAAATTGCCAAAAACAGTTAATTGTTTTAAAAAATCATTCAATAAATGAATTTAACACGCAAATGAATTATGTTAATTTGGTAGGCAAGCCTACATCATAATAATTACTAGATTAACATTTGTTAAAGACACTAAATATAATCTAAATTATTTGAACCAAAATAATTCTTAATAACTTCGTATACATGTTTGTGACCAAATACAACTTTAAGTGAATAAATTATGCAGGTGATATTAATTATATTATATTATTGTTAACACTTTTTAACTTCTCTACCAATCAAAAACTCGAACAAAAAATTAGTGCTTCCATTCTGATTCGAAACTATTATCAGCTTATTTATTTGTTACCCAACACTCATAAACATATTTATGATATTAAGAAAAACAAGGCGACACATAGCTTTCACTTTTCATGATTCTCATTACCACTAATTCTTGAAATGGAAACATTTGTACCAAATATCTACTAACCACACATTTATAACAAGCATCAAATTAGTTTTATAAGCAATAATATCACACAAAGAATATAAATATAAACTATATTCCAATAGGCTCGATACTTCATTTATGTAAAAATTTAAATAAAAATACACTCCATCGATTACGAACGATTAATTTCTTTAATCTCAGTAAATTAGCTTCATTCGATTCTCAACCTAAACTCATGATACACGTGGTGTATTTTTATTGGTCAACTTCATTTTTGTGCCCTATCTTGTGAGTCTAACAAGTGTAAGAAAAGCATCACCATAATCCAAAAAGATAAAGATAAGTAGTGTAGTCCACAAGTGACCAATTTAAGAGTATTGTTATGGGAACATTTTTGAAATTTCAAATTTTTACTAGTGGTGCAAAACATTTTCACCTTTTCAAAATATGTTATTATATATCTTTTTTTCTTTATATCTCAAAAAACAAAATAGTAGTACCCATTATCCATCTCTCCATAAAAAAATATTCTTTCTAAAAAATTCTAAAAATAATTTATTATTATTATTTTTAAAAAATATATTAAAAAAATCCGAATTTCTTCTTGAGTTGACAACTCACTTCTCTTGTAGCTTTCTCTTTCACCTTTGCTTCTCCTCAACGTTCGGTACCCAACAAAATTTGCAATTAAAAAACCAACTAAAACAGTAAAGACACGAGCAGATGAGTGTGTAATAGTGAATCAGCTTCGAGAAATTTTACAGCTTGTCCTCCATGAACGCTTGTCTCTTCCCTTATTGGGCTCATTGAATTCTCGACAGAGAGATTTAAGGAGAGAGAGAAAAAATACACGATTTTAAACATTTTTAGAGAGAGAAAAGGAGAGAGAGAGGACGAGGGAAGGGTCTCTCACAGATGCTCTGCAAATGGGTAAGTTTGAAACGAAGCTGTATGTGCAGCAACAACAGCATCAGGAACAGCAGAGTGGAGGGTCTCCGAGATTCTGCTGTGGGGGGTGGCCGGGGGGGCTTGGTCGGGGAATTGGGGAGGAGTTCAATTTTAGGTGTTTTTTTGTTTTGATTCTATGTTTGGTGCTTTTGGTGTCTGGGATCTTCTGGATCATCCCTCATCACAAGAAGAATTCTGGGTTTGAGGCAGAAGATGCAGTGAAGAAGAGTGGTGAGTCTCTTTGATTCAGTGATTTGCTGTGTGATTGGGATTATCGGGTGTTTTGAGTTTATGGGTGAGTGTTTTTGTTCTGTAATTAGGGTTTTCTGATGATTTGACCAAATGGGTATATGGCAATTTGCGGTTTTGATGGTGAATTAGGGTTTGTTTGATGATCAGAACAATTGGGTATTTATTTTTTTTTTTTTGTCTCTGCTACTGTGTGTGATGGTTATCGGTAGTTGGGTTTGTGGGGTTTCCTGGTGTTTCAGTTGATGCCTTGTGTATTTTACCTAGTAATTGAGGTTCTCTGATTGATGATTTTTGGTTTGATGATTTGATTGCCTTGTTCTGGTTCTTAAGCTATGGGTTTTTGACTCATTAAGCTGGCTGGTATCTGTTATTTCCCTTGTTCTGTTAGGGTTTCCAAAAAGGTTTTTTTTTTGTTTGTTTGTTTGAAAATGAATATAATTGATCCTCGATGAGGATGTATGATTTTCCTTGTCTGCTGAATCAATGTTTTACTTTGTCTAAGTGTTGTGATTAGGAGTGATTGATGAGAGTGTGTCTTCTTATTTGACTTCATGTTGGACTCCAGGCCAATATAAGTTTCATATTTAACTGATGTCCGCTCTTGTACGAGAAAATAGGAAACTTTATGGTGGGCTTGAGTACTATAGACTATCGTAGTAGTTATCTATAGTTTTTTTCGTTGATATTTTATTTATATCATTAAGGATTTGGCAATTGAAGGTCGATTAATGACTCATTCTTCACACATAGAAACTTTTCATTGTCGGACAGATGCAGTTAATTATTGATAGCCGAGGCCAGGACTGGTATCCTGTTTGTTATGTATATATTTATTATACATGGAAAGCTTAATCATATGTTTTTATTACATGTTTTCATGCGTATTTTGTTTTGTGATTTCCATAGGCATTGGTTGTAGCTTAAAATATTTGATGTGTGCTATTAGAGTAGAACTAGATGTTGACGGTGATGGTAAAATAATCAGTTCGTAGAGGGCTTTCATTCTAATGAAGAGAACATTCTTTTAATGAAGAATATTGTATTAAAAACACCAAAAGGAGGTTCAAAGTACGGAGAACATATAGAAAAAGCACAAAAAGGATGGAAAAGCGTAAAAATAGGGAACATAGGAAAAGCATTGAATGCGTAAATAAAATCCTAAAGGAAGTTCCATCAATGTTTTCCTGGTCTAATTTGACAATATATTACTAATATGTTTCCTTCTCCTTTTCCAGCTGTAGTTCGGGCATTTTTCCAACTGCAAATGCCAGTTTCGCAGCTTGTACCGCGCATTGGAAGATTAGAATATGATATCTATGAGGAGATAGGTCTTCCTGATACAAAGGTTTTACTTAAAAAAATTCTGTTGTATTTTATTGTGTAACTTGAATAATAACTGACCTTCTATGTGCTTGTAACAGGTGGCTATATTATCCATGCACCAACCAGTTGCATCCAATTGGACTCATGTTGTGTTCGGTGTGCTTCCTAATCCAATAAATGATCACATAACATCAGTATCGCTTAGTTTGCTGAAGTCATCTTTGATTGAAGTGTTCCTCAATCAGTCCAATCTGACTTTGACAACATCAACTTCTGAGCAGCCATCTAATTTTGAAATTCTGAAGTATCCAGGGGGACTCACTGTGATCCCTTTGCAATCGGCTTCCATTTGGCAGATGCCCCAGATTATGCTTAATTTTACTCTTGATAACTCCATATGTGAACTACAGAATAACTTTGTTGAGTTCATAGATCAATTGAAGTTGGGCATGGGGCTGAGATCTGATGAGGTACAACACTATCTCCTAAATCTTTTCACTGCTTATTGTGGTTCGGGTTTATTAGGATCCATCATTTTTGGATGTGTTACTGTAGATTTTATGACTTAGAAGACTTAAGCTTTAATAAGGTTTAAGATTGGGTACAAGCTGTAGGTACCACGTAGGGGGGCCAAAAATTTCTCTAGTTACTAACCCTAAAACTTTAATTGAGTTCTTAGATTCTGATTGCTTATAAAATCAGTCTCAACTACTACTGGGTGTGTCCAAAGATATGCCACACATCTGAATAAACTATAAATAAAACTGTGTATCTTGGTACATTATTGTCTTATGCTGATGCCTAATGATTTTTCTTACACCACTTCATGCAGAATGTGTTTGTGCAACTAACCAATACAAATGGTTCAACAGTAGCACCCCGTGTCGTAGTCGAAACCTCAATCATGTCTGATCATGGGAGCATTGGGCCACAGAGATTAAAGCAATTGGCTCAAACAATCACCGGCTCTCCTGCGAAGAATCTTGGCCTTGACAACACTATTTTTGGTGAAGTGAAGAGCATCAGCTTATCATCTTATCTAAAGAGTACGCTTACTGCAAACCCTCCTGCTCCTTCTCCACAACCATCAGCTTCCCCACATCCTACTCTTTCTCCTACTTACTCTCCAGCACCATCATTAGACATTCGTGATACTCCACCCCCTTGTGGATACCATGGTTCTGCTGTTCCTCCTAGCTCCTCACCAACATCTTATCCTAACCCGACTGTTCCTTCACCTTCGCCTCAAGCTGCTACTCCTAAATTGCCTCCAACGCGTCTTGCACCTGAGCTGGCACCGATACCTGTAGTGCCATATGGTTCCAGCCCAGGGCCTAATGAAGGGAGAGGAGAGGGTTTGGTGTCTCCAGCACCTGCTCCATCCTCATCACGTAAGTTTCATCCTGGCAATCTCATTCATGACATTATGTTTTCATATGTTTACCAATGTGCATGCAATGTCTTTTTCTGCATTGATTGTGAAATTAATGGGAAGTTTTGGAGCTCTAATTGATTGCAAAAAGTAAATTGTAATTCTCTGTTTCCTAAGCTGCATTCAACATTATCTATGCATTTTTGTAACTGTGATATGATTTCTTCCTGGTAGTTACATGCTCAAATGTTTGTCCGGTAAGTTAACAGAAGTAAATAAATGGCTTTCAATATTTGCTATATCTTTTGTCTGTCGAAACTTTTTCCTGCATGTGTTAATGCTCTGCTACTTATATAATGTGTCCATGGTCTAGATTAATGATAGTTTATTAGCTGCACTCACTGTTGCTTTGATCTTGTAAGCATAAACCCAATATTATCGTCTATTAATGCTTTGATCTATAAGACAACTACTGTTAGACTGGTGACGTTCTTATAGAGACATTTACTGCCTGTATGATGTGTTGCTAATCTAGTTGCTTGATCGACATTGTTACACTTACTGCATATATAATACGTTGCAAATATATAAACTACTGTTGGATTGATGTTCACCCTTATGGTTGTGGTTGCAGCTTTAGCAGTGAGCCCTTTCAACAAGGAAGTTTGGTTTATAGGATTCACCGGACTCACCATATTTTATAACCTTTGTTGGTCAAGACTCCAATGACAAAAGAGAGACATGCAAAGCGTTGGATGCACAGTTTTGTTCTGGCACATACATGGTAGGTCCGAAAAGACGGACAGTTTTTATTTTTTCCTTCTCTGAGCAACATACATGTAAAAATGAATCAAAAGATGAAATAGTAGGTCAAAGCCAAAAAGGTGGCAGGCCTTCACATGTAGATGTCACAAGAAAGCATAGATTCTTCTCAAAGAGAACTCTTAGAGATATATGCGGACGCATTGAGATGTAAACATTGAAACACAAAATGGGAGAACTTTTTGTCATTTGTATGTGCCGTCAAATGAAATAAAGTTCCTTGATTTTCAGAGCATGTGTTTGTTTCTATATGTGCAATAAATATGTATGCACGATTCAATAAAACTATAGTAGGCATGGACAAGTACCTCTTATTTATTATCGCGCATACACATGCATGGACTCAATTTTGAGACCTCGTAGAGAAAAAAGAAGGTAAACTCTTGAGTAAATAATTGCATAAATGTCGATTACTCCATTTCGTATACAAGAAGAATATCATCACAAGATCCCTTTCGCTCTACGTCAACTCTACAAAGAAAAACATCGAGCAGGCTCCATGGTATTTTGAACAGAAACATAGAACTTAGCATACCCATTATGATATGTTTTTAGTTCTTCAATAATGTAAAGCCAGAGAGCATTGTTAAGCTCGGCACCAGTGGGAAGCTAAATTTGGAAGTACAAAGATGAAGAAATTGAAGAAATATAACATAGTGTTGCATCCCTTTCTTTCTATGGGGAGCTGGAAAAATAATCATATTTATTGTCAGTCTAAAAAGAACATAAGCAGTAACTCAAATGTCAATTCAATGAAATATATTTCATGTTCAAGAACTCAGTCCGCATTGTTTCTGGACGTGTGCTGTTCGCAAAATCAAGACTTCATTTGAATTCCCTGGTTTCAGTTCTCGTGTTAATCAGGTAGGAAATTGGAGGTTTGTCAATAAATACTTTATGCCCATCTCTGGTCTGGGATTGATACTTCCAGGCAGGTCCAATAAGCCATGATGTCGTGACTCCACCAAGCAAGCCTCCTAACTGATAACATTGTTAAAACTAAGGTGTTAATTTGGGAAAGATAACACAAGCAGATAATCATACGAGTCAATCATAAAAAGAAAAACAATATGCAAGCTCCATGGTATTTTGGACTGAAATTACTCATCATCTCCACAATATTGTGGTTCCCTACTACTTAGACAGAATGGCCATTATGGTATTTTTTTTAGTTCTTCAATATTGTAAAGCCAGAGAGCATTGTTAAGCTCAGCACTAGTGGGAAGCTAAACTTGGAAGTACAAAAATGAAAAACTTAGAGGAATAGAACATAGGTTTCAGAATATTTTGATTCCATGAAGTTCCATAGCATGCTTTATCAGTCTTGAAGATATTGACCCCTAAATTGGAAATACTGTGACACTCTACATTCAGGTTATTTATTTATTTATTTATTATTTTCATTAAAACATTTCATCAGCAAATTTCCTATGATCTTCGAAAAGAGGCGTTCATCCAATCAGGTCTGATGAGGGATACAATAGTTCGTGTAATATAGACAACAAATTTATTGAAATATAAATTTTAAAAAGCTATCAAAAAAGTGCGATGTTATACTTACATGTCCCCAGTTATCAATGCCTCTAGACATTAGCCCAATAGCCTGCAAGACAGATGCACGGTAATGTTAAGCACAAAACATAAATGCAGAACACAAATTGTTATAAATAGATCATGTTCAAACTATTGTATTTGAGATGAATGGATCAAACTAAATTGATTATTTTTAACTCATCGTTATTTATTTTGTGAAGTAAATAATAAACATTGTTCAGTTGAACCATATTATGTTTCTTTCCCCCGGTAATGAGTGACACTTATAAGCTACAGCAACAAGAAGGTAAGTAACAAACATACCATATTTAAAGCAATCACTTTAGCTATATGTTGCAGCTCTTCTTTGCCACCTCCAATCAGGCCCTTATGCCTCATAACAAACACAGCGACAGATCCAACCTGAATGAAATACCCAGAGTTCAAATCCAAATTGAAGAATGAAAGAAGATATAGCAACAACATCTAGTTTGAAAAACTTTCATGCACAATACAACATAACAACCGACCGACCCTAAGATATAAAGGTCATAAAATATACTCTCATTCCAAAGATGCCACTACTCCTTGGAAACATTTTTCTTTAATATCTTTTTGTTTCCTTTTAGTTCAGGTGGGTGAGGAATAGGAGGCAAAAAAGAGTATATACCAGAACCCGAATGCATATCTGCAAATGAACTTTAGCTAATTTCTTTCATCATAGTTTTCGAGTAATTATTATTTAGAGTTCATTAAACATTCTGGTTCTTGTATGAAATAAGGCCCAACTGAACTATATTTATGTACACTAAACATGAGAATGAAATGTAAAGCTTCTCTTAATTGTGTTCAAACATTCTAACTAGGTACTAGAACAAGAATTAAACAAGGATGAAATGCATTTTGAACAACATCTGGTTCTAAATTTAGGGTGGCCTTGTCAGAGAACTTTAACTAAGTGAATGCATTGCAGACACTGGTTGTATAACTCTCTCAGGTTCTAATTTAACAGATCTTTCGATGGTCGGGCCATAAGGTAAACCTTATTACTTACTAGTCCGAAGATAGCTCCAGATGCACCAACAGCCGGTGATTTGCAGAACCAGTAACTTGATGCTGAACCTGATTTTCTTCAAACTATTGAATCAGAATAATAGTCTGTAAACAATTACTTTGTCTATTGTAGTAAGATTGTGAGCAGTTACTTGCAATCGCAGAGACGAAATAAACTGCAAGATATCTCTTAGGGCCACAGATAGTCTCCACAGTAGGCCCAACAGAATTCAAAGAATAGCTGTTAATCTGAAAATGATGGATTTCTTTTCAGATCGAAACACAGAAGTCAATCATGACAAGAGATATACAAAGCAGAAAGGTTCAAAACCATACCAGCAAGTGCCCAACATTAGCATGCAAAAAGGAAGATGTGACCAGCCTCCACAATTGTCCTTTGTCAATAAGACTATTAATCTGAACACAACGTAAATTAGTGTACAGAACATAGACTGACCATGCAATACTAAACAGGTCATATATCTAATTTGCAATCATAGTTAAACCCCTAACCAGTGTTTAAAAAAGTCCACTGAGGCGCACTTGAGGCGCGAGGCGCACTTTGGAGCCTCAAAATGGCTGAGACGAGGTGACTTAGGTTAGGCGCACGAGGCGCAGCAGAACAACAGGCCAGCAGAGGCGCGTCTCACTAAATATGTAGCCTTATATCAGTGTTTCTGAACCAAATCTGATTTCAAATCTCAAATTATAATGTATTTAAGTAGTTCATTTAATAAAATGACTTTTCAGATTTCAAAATGTCCATTTTACAATACAAAAATTAATTTCTGTATGGTAAATTGAAATTTTGAAAGCTGAAAAGTCATTTGTGGTTTCCTAAAATCAAAATGTTTAGTGTTACTTAACCTATATAAATTGTCTAGCAAGTTAGTTAAAGAG